>CAUYQU010096414.1:0-29392 GCA_963574635.1 Cheracebus regulus
CTTTTGGGCAATCTGACCAGGCAATGATGGTAATTATGGTGGTGACAATGATGGTGATGATGGTGAAGGTGATGGTGATTTTGGTGATGGTGATGATGAAGATGGTGAAGATGATGGTGATGATGATGACAGTAATGATGATTTTGACGGTCATGATGATGATAGCAATAAAGATAACAATTATTGTGATGATAATTTATGGTGATGATAATAATGATTGTGGTGATGATCTGTTTCTATGTCTCAATTTCTGTTGCTCCCCAGACTCCATACAAACAGAACCACTTTAGAGACATTTCACATTTACCATGTTCAAAACTCAACTGCTGCTTTTGACACAATGAATGCCCCCTCTCTTCATTTTTACCGTCTTAGAAGAACTTACACCATCCCCTCATCACTCAGTGAGCCAAGTGTGCTAGCTACTGATCCACATGTCTGAATGGCTGCCTTGAGGAATTGACATTACCTTGGGGACCTACGGTGGACCGGGGCAAGGATAAATAAAGGAGGGATGAGTCCAAGTTGTTGGGGGAAGACAGGGCACCCAACTCTATCTGGAGCTCTCAGATGGGTTTAGTGATGGTGGGGATATTTCCAATGGCATTCTGAAGGCTTGGAAGAATGTTGTCAGGCAGAGCAGAGGTTTTTAACTAAGAGCAATTTTGGACTCACTGTAAAGGACATTTGACAATGTGTAGAGATATGGTTGGTTGTCACAACCGGGGAGGTGTTACTGACATAGTGGGTGGTGGCAGAGATGCTGCTGGACGTTGTACAATGCAGAAGAGAGACTGTCACAGCAGAGAATTATCTAGTCCAAAATATCAGTAGTTCTGACATTCAGAAACTTGGCTCCACATGCGTGTGTAATCATTTTTTACTTGGTAATTGTAGATTCAACTGGCCAAGGGGGCATCGGCAATGTCTGGAGATATTTTGGGTTATTTCATCTGGGCAGTGTGTACTCCTGGCATCTAGAAGGCAGAGGATGCTACTAAACATCCTACAGTGAGCAGTACAGCCCTCACAACAAACAAAATCATCTACCCCCCAAATGCCCACAGTGCTGATGCTGTGAAACCCTGCTCTAAGTCAAAGCGTTGTCTTACTCAATTTTTATCTCCTAGTGTATATCAGTGGTTGTCAACTTTGGGGAGGAGACAAGTTTGCTTCCAGGGTACATTTGGCAGTGTGGGAAGACATTTTTGTTCATTGTGAGTGTGGAGTGTATTACTGGGAACTAAAGAGTGGAGGACAGGGATGCCACTAGACGTCTTACAATGCATAGGATAGCCTCGGCCCCATAGAATGATCTGGCCCCTAATGTGAACAGTACTGAGGTAGAGAAAACATGAGGTAGACTATTGAAGTCTATAGAGGAGGAGAATCTGAGAAAATTGTTGTGCTTGGGGAACACTGAAGAATGTGAAGCGATTGATCAAATGCCTGTGCAGACAAATTGGTACCAAATTGCAATGCAGCACCAATGGGACAGTGAAAAGGGACAGGTCCTACAATGCACAGTTCTTGACCATCCCCAAAGTGCCCCAAAGTGAAGAAGTTGGTGTGCATGTATTATCTCATTGATCCTGTTTGGGAATTATCATATTGACAGCTGGAGTCCTATGAAGGAACATTTTTAAGCAGCAAAGTGACAAGCTCTGATTTGCATTTTGAGATTAATGACTCAAAGACTGCCAGTTATTTGTTAACTTGCTCGATTCAGCCTAAGCAGACATCTAGAGGGTGTAATTTGATTTATTCTGCAGAGGAGTGATTGGCCCCTATATTTTCTTGGCACACTGCCTGAATTTCTGACCACTAAAGACTTATTTATTTAGCCAGTGGCCATCTCATTTCCAAGAACCATCAAAGAAGTGAGAATGGATTAGATATGGAACAGATTGACCATCGGATTAGTTTATCAGATGATTAGCATGCCATGCTAATTTATCAAGACATGGAACACTTAAAGAAGGGGAGAGTAACATATAGGGGGAAGATAAGAGACCTTTGTCTCAATTTTTTTTTTAATACATGAATAGTCTATTGGTAGATATAGTTTATGTTTGTTTCTGCTTTCTAGGTTAGGCTGCAAAATATTATTTATGGGTGGTATTCTGTGAAATTGATTGGCATGGCAAGACTCTAAAGGAGTATCTGTAGGTATATTTAAAAATAAAAGATCATTTTTTTCATCCTCTGTAGAAAAACATCTATTTACTATTGCTTGGAATAGAAAGCAGAATTTAGCCATTAGGAAGTGACCAACACTATGTCATAATTATAGTGAGAAGAAAGCATCAAAAAGAAATGTTTCTGTTCTTTTATATACAATTGGCACAAAAATGTTCACATATATGATACCATAAACAATGCTCCATAAAAAGAAACTTCCACCACTATTAACAAAATTAATCAGTGGTCATTACCATGGGATTGGAGATACATTTTGCATGTTCTTGATTAGATTCAAGAGCCAAAGAATAACACCTAATTGATGAAAGTGGGCTATAATTTTGTGTTTTTAATACAATGGCCTTTGGCCAAATATGGGCAAAAGAAACAGCAGTTGATTTGTTACTTTACATTTGTTTCTTGCATCCTGCTCAAAAATAGAGATGATTTACAGTTTTAATATATTTTTCATGCACAATTAACATCATTGTTGCCAGTTTTATAGAAGAGGCAGGAAAGTGGGCCTGCAATGATTTATTGTGAGTGCATGAAACAGAATTAATGCTACTAGCAGCAGAGTTTTAATAGGAAAAAGTTAAAGCGCACAGTTTTAAAAATAAAAGGAAAGGTTGGTGTCAAAATTATGTTTGCTTTAGGGAAGCTTTATAACTCCATGGATGGCTTTTTTATAGCAACAACAACAATAATTGCATTCACATTGGGGACTTGTCTGTGTTTCAGAGGGTTTCATGTGGCATGCCAAAATGGTAAAATACATAATGTTGTTATATGAAGGAGTGAGGGAAAATCCAATCAAGATTGGCATTTTTTAAAAAGAAAAGGGATATGGGGAATACTTTAAAGATTTGGGGCCAAACCTGGTGGCTGATGCCTCTCATCCCAGTATTTTGAGAGGCTGAGGAAGGAGAATCACTTGAGCTCAGGAGTTTGAGACCAGTCTGGGCAACATAGCAAGACCCCCATCTGTACAAAAAAATCAGAAAGTTAGCTGAGTGTGATGACATGTACCTGTAGTTTCAGCTACTAGGGAGGCTAGGGTGGGAGGATCACTTGAGCCCAGGAGGGCCAGGCTTCAGTGATCTGTAATAACATCACTGCACTCCAGCAGCCTGGGCAACAGAGCAAGACTCCGCCTGAAAAAAAGAAAATATTTGGTATCTTTCTTTCCCCTACAGTTTGCATATACATTGAGAACTGTGCATTTAAGCCAAAATAGTTATTTTTTTAAACATTTCACTATAAAAAAAAGAGTCTGACTTGCACATAGGTACATGATTTTGCTTTGATTTCTTCAATTCCCACCTGCCCTGTTGTGAGACCCATGAAGTAAGCAAAGTATTCTTTTGGGTACAGAAATGAAACCCCTAACATATTGTTTATTATCAGATAATGGAAAGAGAGAAACATTTCGGAAGTAAAGACAAATGAAAGCCTTATTGAAAAGTAATCATACATTGGTGAATTTAATGTTTTGGAGCAAATGCTATTATGTTGGATACCTATTAATCTTTGTAGCTAGTGAAATATGTACAAGGCAAAATCAAGCATCAATGGAAGGGTCCAACTAAGCTTGCTTCTAGGATGGTTTCTCTGCCAGCTCATACCTCAAGGGTACTTCCTGTCTGCAATGTGGACTCTTTGCCCCACACACTGATTTCCAGCCTTTTCTGTTTCATGGGGTGACTTGATGACTTTCTCTGTGCATGGGTAGTAGTGTTCTATTGACTGGCAATGGTTGTCTTCCACTTGGGTCTTCCAAGCTGCTAAAGACAGCAACACACAAAGTATAGCTGATGATAATTATCTGTCAAATTTATGTGAATCACAGTGTGGATGATAGACCAGTGGTTTCTTTTTTCTCTTTGAAAGGAAGACTTCAGTTTTCTCTGCAGCCATGGTGCTTTATAAATTATTTCCTTTTCCGTCTCTTAAAAGTCCCTGTTGTTTACCACCCTATTAGCTGTGGATGTGGTGAAATGCCCACTCACGCAGTCCTGGAGGATACACAGATTGTCACACATCTTTTCGGCAGACCACACAGCAGTAGGTAGTATTAAATAAATGCCTGAAATGTGAGCCAGGAATACATTGCACTTCAAGGAATTTTATCCATAGGATGTAATTGGGAAAGTGCAGAAGAATGCATATATATGGATGTTCATTATGTGTTTTATGATAACAAAAAAATTTCAAAAATTCAACTTTTATTTTAGACACAGGGGATACATGTGCAGGTTTGCCACATGGGAATATTGTGTGATGCCGAAGTTTGGGGTTTAGATCCTGTTACCCAGCTAGCGAGCATAGTGTCCGACAGGTCGTTTTTCAACCCATGCCCCCACTGTCGTCTTCCCCTTCTAGTCGTCCTTAGTGTGGGGTGTTCCCATATTTATGTCCATGTGTGCTCAGTGTTTAGCTCCCGCTGATAAGTGAGAACATGTGATATTCTGTTTTCTATTTCTGCATTAAGTAACCAAAAATTTTTAACAATGTAGAATCCATTACATAATTAGAGATATAATACAAGCATTGAATACCAGCTGTTAAAATGGCATTACAGGATAATATTTAGTGATATGGAAGAATATTGAGAGTGCATTATATACAAACATTTTAATCACAGCATTTTTTACGGGACTGTCATTTTCTTGTGGGCTCCCTTGTATAATCCACTCCAATGCATCTCCGTTTTATTGCATATTATGCAAAATGGAAGATAATGATAGGTTGGCACATTCTCTGCTGAGACTATTTACAGTAGTGCAAAAAGATGTTGCCAGGGGTGTGTGCCTCGGTCTGTCCCAGCCTTCGCAGGTTCCCATGTTTCAACTCCCTAATAACCCATCTAAGACACAC
The DNA here is from genome assembly GCA_963574635.1 of Cheracebus regulus. Lineage (NCBI taxonomy): Eukaryota > Metazoa > Chordata > Mammalia > Primates > Pitheciidae > Cheracebus > Cheracebus regulus. Next base: position 5,059 of record CAUYQU010096414.1, read on the forward strand.
AGGCACACAGGAGAGAATGCCTTGGTTTAAACAGTCAACCGTAAGTCAGACTCAGTGGTGCACCCTGTGGTCTCAGCTACTCAAGATGCTGAGGCAGAGGATCACTTGAGCTCAGGAGTTCAAGACCAGTGTGGGCAACATAGCAAAACCCTATCTCTAAAAAATAAAAATAAACTCAACTATTTTGAGTTTTACATGTTGTAAACATCTTCTCCTGCTGGCATCCATCCATCATTCCTGGTTTTGATTGAAACAAAACCATTAGTTTTAATGTAGCAAAATGCCATCAACATATTTTTCTTTCTACCAGCTTCTCCTAAGTAGTACCTGTTAAATCCTGTTCTACCCCAACATCATAAAAACATTTTCCTGCATATTTTTCTATGAGTATCAGAATTTCATTGTTCATACAGACATTTTTAAATCCATGCAGAGTTTATTTTTATATATGGAGTGAGGTAGGAATCTCATGTTATTTTTTTCCCCAATAGAGAAACATTGCTTTTGACACGTGAAGTAAACAATGTATTCTTTCCCAATGATTTGTGGTATCAGCCAGGGCCCTGACAGGGAAAGATGACATGCAACTTGAGAAATGCAATAAAGATAGGGATAGGATATAGGGAACCAACACAGGATAGTGGAGCCCTTGTTTGAAGTTGCTGATGCTCACTGATGTTGAACTGGACCTACCTACTAGGGAGGGAACTGGAGGTCATATATATAGGCCTTCCTTGCCTTCTGCCCTCCAGATTACCTACTAGTGTCTTCCTTGGCTGAAACCCAGGGGCAGCCAGAAGGTAAGAGTGAACCTGTTTATTTACTTTCCACAGCAGAGAGGAGTGGAGATGAGGGAAAGTAAGTCTTGAAGGGGCCAGACGCCCCCTAAAAATAGTTTAAGCTTTAAAAATTCATCATACATACATCAACCAATCCAAGGGCTTTATATTTGGTCCTGTTCATTTCCTGATATGTTTCTGCAAGCTAAAGTATGACTCAGATAGTACAAACACCCATATGTTTTTCATCTTCAACATTCCCCATTGTTTTTTGTAGAATTTATTATTTCATATACAATATGGAATCGATGTGTCAAAATCTGCAACACTCTTCTGTCTTTGCTGGGAATTGTATTTATTTAAATGTTGGTTGGAGGAAAAAAAAAAACATCTTCCAAGCTCATGTTATCTTATTTGTGAACTGACATAGTTCATTACTTGTCGAGATCTAATCATATATTTATTAAAGTCTTTGAGCATTATGTGTTAATTAATTATTATTATTTTGCAAATGATATCTTCAATTACATTTTCTACTCCTGGTATAAAAGAATGTCGATCTTTTTTTTGTACATTGATTATAAGTTCAATCCAAAAAGCCATCTTTTTGGATTCCCTGTTATTTCTAGTAGCTTTTCTGTTAAATTACATGGTTTCCATAAAAATGATGACATTATCTACAAATAATGACCATTTTCTCTCTTTTCTTTCAATACTTGTAATTTTCATTTCCTTTGTAACTCGTACCATTGTATGATCCATTGATGTCCAGTGTGAGGGTGAATACTATTGTTACAAACTTTTGTTCTCATTCATGATTTTACAGGAAATGGATCTAACATCTTTTTTTGTAAATGCAATGTTGAGGACAGATTTTTTGGCATGCAGTCATTATCAGATAATATGAATTACTTGCAATTCCCAGTTTTTTTAAGTTTTTAACAATGCTTTCTTTTGTTCATAAGTAAATATTGATTATGGCCAAATAATCAGTTGGCATTTCTACAGCTGGTTATATGATTCTTCTCTTATAATTAATGTGCTCTTACAATTAATATCTTTTAAATATCTACTTAATTTAGGAAATAACATTTTTAATCATAAAAGCAGCATTTTTAAAATGGCCACTCTTTTATTATAGTGGAATATATTGTATATTCGAAAAATAACTATATCTGCTAAGTTTGGTTTGTAAATATTTCATTAGGATGTCTAAATCTACATTCAAAGGTGAATTTGATATATAATTTTCTGATGTTATACACTCTATACTTTTGATATGAATGTTAAACAATCCATACAAAAGGATTTGGGTAGCTTTCTTTAATTTTATATATTTCTGGAGAAAACTTCAGTAAGTAGGATTACTAAAAATTTTGTGAAAATTATCTTGGATGTTGAGTTCTTGTGTGGGAGATTTTTAGTTACTCTTTCAATACTACTAATAGTTTTAGTTTATATATTTCTTTGTGTAAATTTGCTTTTTTTTCCCCCTCAACTATTTCAATTTTGTTTTTTAGTATCAGGGCTTATACTGTTAAAATATTATTTTGTACTTTTATGGCTTTGTTTTACTTGTTATTTTAAAAATGATTTTCCTCTTTTTCTTTAAAGACTATTTGTTTTCATTATTTATCACTCTTAGTTGGTATTGCCAGAAGTTTGTTTATATTATTAAGCTTTTCAGTAAACTAGCTTTCATTTTGGTAATTAGCTCAACTGTTTTTTCTCTATTTCACTAATTTCTGCTCTTATCTTGATTATATCCTATTTTCAGACTTATTTGGATTTATTCTCTTTTCTCTTCCTGCTTCTTGACTTGCCTCCATGGCTTGTTTATTTCCAATTCTTCTTGTTACCTTGTAAAGGTATTTAAGTTTTAATTATCCCTTCTTCAGTCCCATCTGACACATTTTTACATATGACATTTGAATTATCATTGGACTCCAACTATTTTGTATTTATACTGTAGCATAAAGGCACATGCACATGCACACACACACATACATATGTGTGTGTGTGTGTGTGTGTGTGTGTGTGTGTTTAGTGTTCTATGATTATTTTGAATGCTTTTTACTATTGATTTCTAATTCTGTTGAATTATGGTCATAGAATATAGTGCTGTATGCTGCTGTTTCTTTAAAGTACTCTTTATGAAAGGCAGATTTTTGTAAACATTCTGTGTGTGCTTGAAAGCTATGGACACATATGCACATACATATTTACAAATACAAATATATATATAGGTGTGTGAGAGAGTGTGTGTTTTGAGGAGCATAGGTTTCCATAGTCAGTCACCAGATCACACGTATGGGTTACTTCAGTTATATCTTACTTATTTTTTTAAAGAAACGGCAGCATACAGCACTATATTCTCATTGTATTGCTCAGGCTGGAGTGCAGTGGCATGATCTCAGCTCATTGCAACCTCTACTTCCCGGGTTCAAGTGATTCTTGTGCCTCAGCCTTCCAAGTAGCTGGGATTACAGATACACAACACCACGCCCAGCTAACTTTTGTATTTTTAGTAGAGATGGGGTTTCACCATGTTGGCCAGGCTGGTCTTGAACTCCTGGCCTGAAGCAATCTGCCCACCTTGGCCTCCCAAAGTGCTGGGATTACAGGCATGAGCCACCGCAAGTGGCCTGTATCTTCAATTACATTTGGTTTCCTAAGTTTATCACTCCAAGAATGTTGTGTTTTATTCTCTTAAAACATTTCATCTTTTCTTATCTTTCATTTATCTTATATATTTAATATATATGGATATATCATGTTATATATATAGTATGTATACATAAAACATGTACTTATATACCCTTCACATGTTTTTAAGCTTTATTATTAGGATACTACATGAAAGTGTCAGTTATACCTTTTTAATCTTTCGTTCCTTTTCTAGTATTTGTTATCCATTTTTTGACATTTATGGTTTTTGATATTAAATTTGCTTCCTGTGATTTTTTTCATTTATATTTTGTCTTATATTCAAAAGTTTTAGTCTTTTCATTTTCAAGTTTGTGTATCTATTTGTTTTAAATGCATGTTTTCAACAATGTTACTAAATGTATTTTAATCATATTTTATCTGTTTATTCTAATTATATTTCTGCAATTATCATTGTTACAGGTTTCATTTCTGACATTTTGTTTTATATTTTATGTTTCTCAGTCATGCTTTTTAAATTTTAACTTTTTTTTTTGCTTTCCTGACTTCCATTGTATAATTTTTAGTTTCTTTTACTGATCTCATTATTATACTCTTTTTTTCTTCTGTTTTTTTTTCTTCTTATAGTTTGCATTCATCGGATTTTCCTCTTTTTTCCCACTTTATGCTGTACTTATATTTTAATGAAGATGTATCTATTCTTCTTATTGGCTATCAAACTTTTTAGTATCCATAATTTTCCTCAGAACAAGTTACTGATTTAGCGTTTTCTCTGCTCTTTGACGTCTCCCATTCTCAATCACCCCACACTGTGTTAGAGTCTAAGAGAATTTGGGCTCTAGATCATGTTAAAAATTTGATTTTAGGTCATTGTTTCTTTGGAATAATGTTTTGTCATTACCAATATTATACTGCTGTGTTCTGGGTTTATTTTTCTCCTTATGGAAATACATTGTGTCAAGATTTCAGTGATTTAAGTGGATTTGGATTTAAGCTATCATTTAAATGATAGTTTCACTGGACATGAAATCCAGGCTGATCTTCTTTCCCTTGCACTTGCTGAGGATGAGAAGCCACTGCATTTTGCATCCTATGTTGCTTTGCAATTAGCCTGGTTTCCATTCCTTTGCACATCACCTGCTTTTTCTCATTGGAAGAATTAGACACATTTTGTTTATATTTGAGGTACTCAGAACTCGGAATTTGGTTTTGCTTTGTTCTGTTGTAAATCAGTGTATTCTTTACTTTGTGAGTACTTTCAACTTTAAGCCTTTTGTTTTTCCTTTCATCCTGGGAAATTCTCAGTCTTTCTCTTTAATGTAGTTCTTCCTAGACTTTTTCTCCTTGTTCTTTTCCTGAGTCTTTTCTTATAGCACTGGTAACACTTCTATTTCTATCTTCCATACTTTAGCATGTGGAGGACGTTTTTCCCCATTTTTTCATCCCAGATCCATTTTGGGAATGTGTCTCTCTGTCTTTTGGCTCCTATGTGCATTGTTTGTGGGTAGACTTCCATTTCAGTCTCTTCTTTGTGCTCTCCAGTTCAACAATTTCACTTCTCCTCCCCATTATCTCACGTGACTTCCTTTGAAACCCTTTGTTCCAACTTCATATCACTATCATTGTCTCTCTGTCCATTGGAGGGATCTGTTTATTTTGAATCCCAGTTCGTTTACTTGAGTCATTTTATTATTTTATTTCTTTATAGGATGTTCCTTTTGTTTTAAGTGCTTTGCTTTTTCACTGGCTCTTAAAAATTTATTGGGAGTTCTTTTATTTTCTTGAGGCCAATAGAGATCTTGGAAGGTACTGAGTGTCCAGTGGCCAGTCAAAAGCCCATCTTTTGGCCAGGCGCAGTGGCTCACACCTGTATTTCCAGCACTTTGGAAGGCTGAGGCAGGTGGATCATCTGAGGTCAGTAGTTAAAGACCAGCCTGGCCAACATGGTGAAACCCCATCTCTACTAAAAATACAAAAATTACCTGGGCTTGGTGGTGCATGCCTATAATCCCAGCTACTTGGGAGGCTGAGGCAGGAGAATCACTTGAACCCGGGAGGCAGAGGTTGCAGCGAGCAGAGATTACACCACTGCACTCCAGCATGGGTGACAGACCGAGACTCGATCTCAAAAAAACAAAACAAAACACTAAAAAACAAAAACTAAAAGCCCACCTCTCGATTTAATGCCTCTGGGTAAATTGGAGGGAAAAGGGGGTCCCTCTGTGAAGAGCCCTTGGAACTCCAGTTCTAGTTTCTGAACCAAGAACTTTATATTCTTTCCTCCCTCCCTGTCACTTCCATCCACTGGGTGGCTCTTATCTGAAAACTGTCATGTGCAGTTATAAATACTCAACCCTTAGGGAGGGGGAAGGAATGTTGAGAGATTTTGCCAGCCTGATTCTGTACATTGCCATAGAACTTCAAATTTGGTGGAGAATCGGACCTCCACTGCTTTACCAGAAATCTCTGGAGCGTGGCTTTCCTGGCTTTGCACTGTGACCTTCTTCATTTGGAGTAACAAAGATGGGAAAAGCATTGATCCACCCAGACAGTGAGGGGAGAAGAGGAATACCTAGGTGTAAAGCTCTATCTCCCCTGACTCTCTTGAGAAATGCAGCTGTCTCAGATGTCTCCAGGATTTTCCCATTTTGTGTGGCGACTTCAAAACAGGTAAATAGTTTGATTACAGAAACAGAAAACAGAATTTAGGTAGCTTGTTCAGAAGATGGCATGGAAAATTGTATGACTGGAGTAGTTGGGAAGCATTGCTCTTCCTGTAAGAATAAAGAAGGCGTTTGCCAGATGTCTAAAACACACACACACAAAGGAATTACTTCTGGCTGTAAGAATATTCTCCATCAACATCTTCCTGCATCTCCGTATGTTATTATTCACTTGTGGGCAAACAGACCCAAAAAAGTGTGGGTTTTTTTAATTGCCAACAGTTTTCATTGCATGAGAACCTGATGTGTCTGTTGCATGATAAGGTGTGTTTTTATTTTTGGCTTCCTATTGGTTTCAACAGATCCTTCCTTCCATGTCATGATGACAGTTCCAAAGACCTGAGTGGAACCTAAAACGCTCTTTTTGTCAGACACACAACAATGCAGTGGATATTAGTCATAGGGTAATCCAAACAGAAATAACTTTGTATATTCTAGAATATTATATTTTCAAACCTAGGTTTTCATATAGTATAAGATTTCTCCTACCTTAAGGCAATATGTGTGTGTGTGTGTATGTATATTTTAAATTTAAATTAGGTATTTTTTAGAGGTCTTAGCCCTTAAGCAGAATTCTCTCCTAATTTAATGATTTTGGATGAAGCTCTCTGTGAATCATTTAAAAACACATCCATGCTTCTTCACACAGATGTAACAAAGGATACACCAACTTGACTTGTTGACTAAGGGCTGTCATGGTAGATGTTATTTAGCAAAGAAGATGCCTCTAAGTTTCTTGAGCTTTAAAGAACATCAACTGTGGATTTTTCATTCTTGTTCACGCTTTTTATACCTTTCCTTTCTTCTCCCTGGGCTCTCTGCTTTCACGCTAGTGCCTCTTCTGTTTTCCCTTCATAACGTAATCTGTGCTACACAATCTGATCAACAAGTTCGCCAGAGTTCTACTGGACATAGAAAAAAGAAACCAGTATAGTTTTCTCTCTAGGGACAAGGCAGTGAGAAAGCCAGTTTGAATACAGGTTTTTGATCTTATAAGCACTGGTATTCAGCGGGTTCCTTACTTTCTGAAAACTGCAGTTATATGATGGGCAGACAGGGGCTAAGAGTAACATCTACCTCAGCGGGGCTGTTGTGAGGATTATTGAGATAATTTATGTAAATCCCTAGCACAATGCCTGACTCATGTGAGATCTTTCATTCATGGTAGCAGTTACCAATTACGTTTATCATAATGAGCTGCCTGAGCTACCAAGGAGCTCTGCCAATCCCAGTACTGTTCTACAGTTCTTTAATTCAATTTTTAAAAGTTTTTTTTTTGAGTTTAAATAAGTGCCAGGCATCAGGCTAGGTGCTAGGTGTATCATGATGATCAAAACAGTGTTTGTATGGGGGTAGTCATCATTTTGTAGATGGGCCATTATTTATTCTACTCAGAGATCTCCCTCTTAAGTATAGGCCTTGATTCTTGCCTCTGTTGTGTGTATATATATGTGTTGGGACAGGGGCTTGCTCATGTCTGTTTTCAACTTTTTTAAATTCCGTGAACCATCATTTCAGTTAATACCTTGTTCTGCTCAATTCCTGGCTCTCAACCGTGCCTTACTCATGGGGCATTACCTGTGGCTGGTGAAATCTAACTCCTACCTCCTCTGAACCTGAGCAGACAGGACAGCTGGAAGAAACCCTCCAGCCACACAGCCCAGGTTCAATGCATGCTCTAATATGCCTCTCACATCATACCCTCTCAATCCATCTCCTAGATAACTCTTCCACACCTTCTCCGCCTTCTCCAGCTCCTCCACAACCTCGCACCTGTTAACCTGAGAAAGTCCCAGCAGTGAGAGAAAAAACTCCTCCCATCTCCAACTAGCCCAACGTGCATAATCTCAACCAGGATTCCCGGTCCTCCCTCTGTTCCTGGGCATGAAACAAATGGCCTATACTTCTCTACAAGCTCCCCACTCCACAGGAGCAGTGTTTCCCACTCCATTAAATGCACCTATTGTCAATGCCTTGCAATAGCCCCTCTCACCCTGTATCTTTATGTTCATTCTCTACTTGGTCATTGCTGCTTTAGAAAAACCTGATGTAACCTTTGCATCTTTAAAAATCTCCTCTCTGACCCACATTTCTGATTGTTATGGACTGGCCCCAGCTCTCTGATCCCATTTACACACAATTCCTTCAACCAATTGTTTTTAGCTCTTCCTGCCTTCCTTCTCAAGTCCCATTTATAGCAAGCTCCAGTGAAATAGCTCACGTCAGGTCAATGTGACCTTCAAGTGACATGCTGGGAGGTCAGTTACTCATCCTTGTGTTACTGCACTCATCTGCAGCATTTAGCACAGTCGATCCTTTTTTTCCTGAAAGTCTATTCACACCCCAATCAATTCCCAGCCATTGTCATGGTTCTTGAAGAACCTCCCAGAGGAGAGAAAAACGCTTTGGACAGTTGTATATGAGTGGATGTGCAGCGCCACATCTGAGCAGAACCTTAAAGAACTGTTGCAGATGAACACCATTTCCTCGGCCCAGGTAGTGCCTCCAGCCTGGATTGTTGAATAAACACTTGGAAGAGAAGTGGGGCTGATGATAGTCCATAAATGAGGTGCAACATAAGAGAAAAAAATGAAGTTTTCATATTGCAAGTTATTAAAATTTGGGTTTTGGGTGGATGCAATTCTACCCCCAGTCTCTCTCTCTCCCCTCCTGTCTATCTTCCTCTGTCTCTCTCTGTCTCTTTCTCATGCAAGTGCACACGTGTATGCTGCTTCTCTTTCCTCTTCCTCATTGTTTTCTCTTTCTCCTCCTCTTCATCGTTTTTTTCTTCTAGCACACATGTTTCTCCTCTCTATCTATATTCATTGTGTTGGAAGTGTGATTCAGTCTCACAACTGTGAATATGATTTACATGCTCTTGTCTCCTGACCGTGTATCTCCAGCGGAGACCTCTCTCCTCATGGCCACACTACTGGACCCAGCTGTCTGTAAGGCATCTGTCTCTCCTTGGTAGTTCTTAACCTAAACAAAAGCAGTCTTCTAATTCCCTCACCCTAAACTACTCCTCTCACAATCTCCCTGTTATCAGCACATGGCGATGCCATCCTTCCGGTTACTGCGGCCATAGGAATTGGGGTTGGCCATAAGTTGCCTCTTTCTCATTCATTCTGCATTCCAGGAATAATCAATTTGTGGATCCTCCCTTGAGTGTATTATTGCAAAGGACACCTAAGTGTCTCCCTAACTGTAACCACAGCTCCCTAGAGCTGATTCTCCAATCAGAACTCAGGGTGATCTGGTAAAAATGTAAGTCAAGGCTCTCACTTTATGTTCAAAATTATATTGTGGGTTCCAGTATTCATCACTGAAAAAGCCAAAGCCCTCTCAATGGCCTGATGTCCAGCACCTCTCTACTCTCATTCCCCCACTTTACCCTCATTTTGTCAACTCTAGCCAAACTGGTCTTCTCCATATTCCTTGGATGCATCAAGGATTTGACAACTCCAGGGTCTTTGCACATGCTATTCCATCCTCATAGGAAACTCTTAACTTGCTTCAGATATCAATATGCCCTCAATGACCGCTGCAATTAAAATAGTAATTGTGTGGGCCCATTCCTGTTATTCCTTATCTACTTTATTCTGAATTATTTTTTCTTCACAGCAGGAATCACGATCTGAAATACTCCAAAATCACTCCTTTATTCACTTAAATTCCATAAAGAAACATTGTCTACTGTAGTCTATTATTTCGCTACAATTATCGGCACCTAGAAAAGTGCCCAGATCATAGTAAGTCCTCAGTGAATATTTGTTGAATGAATGATTGAATGCCTATGTTGAGCGATCAAGGAGCTCACAGATATGAGCTTGTAAGAAGATCGGAATCACTATCCTGTCTAGTCTTTAGTTGGATAAATAAACAGATACTTTACGAGTTGATAACATCAACAGAAATAAGTTTCTGAAGTGCTCAATGATGCAAACTGGTAAATACTAAACTTTTCAGTATGTGATCCTGAATTTTTCATGCAAAAAGCTCTAAACCACATGAAAAAATCATACACGGTGGCTCATGCCTGTAATCCCAGCACTTTGGGAGGCTGAGGCGGACAGATCACTTGAGGTCAGAAGTTTGAGACCAGCCTGGCCAACATGGTGAAGTACTGTCTCTACTAAAAATACAACAATTAGCTGAGTGTAGTGGCACATGCCTATAGTCCTAGCTAATCTGGAGGCTGAGGCAGGAGAATCACTTAAACCTGGGAGGCGGAGGCTGCAGTGAGCCAAAATTATGCCATTGCACTCCAGCCTGGGCGACAGATCAAGACTCTGTCACAAAACAAAACAAAAAAAGGTTCAATACCTACTTGTTGAATGAAAGTGTATGCATGAATTCAAAGTTTTTGCTCTTTCACAGTGTTCATTAAGTTCTTTATTACATTTGTAAAGGTAACGCTAACTCAGTGAGAGCACTTTCTCACTCACCTCTTAATTCTTGAGCAAACAGAGAAGCCATGCCTGATAAAGCTGGAGAATTGGGTGAGATCACCCTATTAAGAATCCTATTCTGTGCCTTCACAGCTTTCAGGAAGGCACTGGGCATTTGAAACAGGTGTTGCATCTTGAGAGTCACAGAGTCAGGTGTGCACATTGAAATGATGCTTCTAATTGTTGCATGGAGACAGAGAAGACAATCAGAAAGTTCCTGCCTTGACCTCCGCATCTCCCCAGTTCTGAAAACATTTCTCCTACTATGGAAAGCATCCATCTGTGTGTTTTTGCCTCCACAAGGTCCTATTCCTGAAATGCTCCTTCCAAGTCTCTACTTTTCCAAGAATTTGGAATGCTGTTTCTGAATCTTTTGGAGTTGATTCAGCAAGAATTAATTCTGGCTTCCTCAGTTCTACCATGCCAACTTCACCTTCTCATCCCTCAGTGGAATGCTAGGGCTTGGGTCAATTCATCTCTCTCCTTCAAGGAGATGTGAAGTCCCTGAGAACAGGGGCATATATTTGCTAAGCCAATACCTACGATGATACAGGAGTCCTGTAATATTCGTTACAGAAATGTGTCCACTGAACATGGATTTCCTATCCTGTTCCTTATGAAAAGGATGCATGAGTTATCCTATATTCCCAAGGCACAACATGACTTTGTTCTTATATGTGCCACCATGATCCTGTAAAATTTATTTGCTTTGTTCTTAGTCCCTAAGAATAAATATCTCTTAAATTATTGTAGTCATTCACTCTGCATTTTTATGAATTATTACTGGCCCACCTACAACTATATTTCCTCTGACATTCATCCATCCTCCTGGAATTACCTGAATCTGAATTATTGAATGGTTCTCTTGGCCATATGCTCAGAAAAAGAGCACACTTATTCCAACACACAGGCATAGTTTCTAAATTATTATTATTTTTTCTTTCTGGAAATCTTGTAGAGATGAAGATCCACTTTAGAAAATGAACCCATTTAGTTTAGACTATAACAATTGAAGATATGGTGACTGCTGTTTATTTCTGTTAGGGATATTTTTTGTAGATTTCACAAAAGACAGAACCTGTTGTGTGACAGCTTATCTGCAGGACACCAGTGGTTTGTAGGATGATGGTGAGGCTTTGTGAGAAGTCAGAAATGTGGAAGGCAGGAAAGATTGTTTACTGAGCTTCACCTAAGGATGGAATAATTCACCAATCCCACAATTCCTCCACCATCAGTCACTACCAATAGCTGTGCGTCAGTGTTTTCTTTTTAATGATTCTATGTATTAAGAAAAAAAAATTCTCCTGTGTAGTGTTTAGTTTACCTTACTTTCATGCTAAAATAATAAAAAAGTACGTAATTCATATAAAATTAAACTTTCTTATTCCAAGCAGGTGTAAGTGTGCATGTTGGTGTGTGGTGTCTGTCACTTTGATGGAAAGAGACTGTGCCCAACCTTGGACTTTTTCCCAATAAATTCCATAAGTATAAAATAAACTAAACAAATAAAGTGACTAATATCCTAATAAGCCTTTTCCTTCACACATGGTTTTTTGCCTTAAGCCATTTAAAGTCTATCAGGATTTAAATCTGTGATTCTGTCATGGAGTAGAAGAAACCCAGAGAATATACAAATATAGAACAACTTTAAATCTTATTGGTTTAACAGAAGTAGGCCAGTTGCGGTGGCTTACGCCGCTAATCCCAGCACTTTGGGAGGCTGAGCGGGGCAGATCACTTGAGGTCAGGAGTTCGATACCAGCCTGGCCAACATGGTGAAACCCCTTCTCTACTAAAAATACAAAAATTAGCCAGGTGTGGTGGCGCATGTGTGTAGTCCCTGCTATTTGGGAAGCTGAGGCAAGAGAACTGCTTGAACCCAGGAGATAAAGGCTGCGGTGAGCTGAGATTGTGCCACTGCACATCCAGCCTGGCGATAGAGCAAGACTCCCTCTCAAAAACAACAGCAACAATCAAAACAAAACAAACCCAGAAGTACATCTAATTTCTGCAGACTACAATCACTCAGATATGGTTGAATAAGTCAGTCTTTAAGTCCATCCACTATTTGTTTATCGTATATTTTTTTGGGAGGTGGGGGAAACAAGCATATTCCCAACCTGGATTGAACGTTAATATTCACTCAAAGCCAGGACACTGCAAAGAACACTTAGGATGTTATAATTTGGGGCCATTTTTATAGTTTCAGGATTTCAAATTTATTGCAGTGTTGTAAATTTTTACAGTTTCTTGTCTTTCTGTAACACCTAGTAAGTTCAAAAACTTAAAGAACTACAGGTTTTCTTGACAAATGCCTGTGTCACTGCTTTCCATTTTTAGATTTTACTTTTTTACTAAATGATCTGAGTTAAAAATTACATATATATGAATTATTCTTTTGAAAAATATTACCTATAATAGTTCTTTAAAAATGAACTTTTATTTAATTTTAGATTTGTGCTAAATCGGCGAAGATTGTGTAAAGAGTTTTCCTTATGCCCCACCCTCAAATTCCCCTTCTATAAAAATCTTACATCATTATTGTACATTTGACACTATTAATGAGCCAATATGTATAATTTTTCTTTTTCTTTTTTTTTTTTTTTTACTAGAGGACACTCGTTCTTCAGATTTCCCTGGTATTTTCCTTCTGTCTTTTTTCTTTCCCCAAATCCCATCCAAGATCCCACATTGCATTTAATGGTCATGTCTCCTCAAGCTCTTCTTGACTGACAATTTTTCCTTCTTCTTTTGTCTTTCATGACCTTAACGTCTTTGAGGAGGACTGATCAGGGGATTGGTAGACTGTCTCTTTGTTTGGGTTTGTCTGATGTTTTTCTCATGGTTATACTGGGGCTAGTGATTGTGCAGAGGAAGACCAGAGGTGAAGTGCCACTTTCATTACGTTGTATCAAGGGCACATACTAACCTCATGACATTGCAGTTGATAGTAGCTTTGATCCTATGGATGAGGTGATGTTGGCTACATATCTCCACTATCAAGTTACTCCTCTTGCACACACACTTTCTATACTGTATTCTGCGGAAAGAAATCACTATGTGCAGCCTACACTTAAGAAAGCAGAAGGCCAGGCATGGTGGCTCACACCTGTAATCCCAGCACTTTGGGAGGCTGAGGCGGGCAGATCACCTGAGGTCAGGAGTTTGAGGTCAGCCTGGCCAACATGGTGAAACCCGTTTCTACTAAAAATACAAAAATTAACTGGGCATGGTGGCGCACATCTGTAATCCCAACTACTCGAGAGGCTGAAGCAAGACCATCACTTGAACCCCCAACCTGGGTGACAGAGGAATACAACATCTCAAAAAAAGAAAACAAAAATAAAAAAAGAAAGGAAAGAAAGCGGGACTGAGGGGTAGATTTTTTAAATCCCCGTTTGACTTTAGATCCAGGGTTGCGTGTGCAGGTGTGTTACGAGGGTATATTGTGTGATGCTGAAGTTCGGGCTTCTGTTGATCCCATCACAAGGTTATCCTGTGCCCAGATAATGAGCACAAGAAGCTTTTTAGTCGTTGCCCTGCGCCCCCGCAACAGCTTCTGGAAATAATATGAGACTGATCATTTTAAATGTTCAAGCACTGAACATGAACTTATTTTATCTAGAAGGTAGACCAGCAAAACCAAATTATATTTGGCATTTTAGAATATAAATGTTTTCTAGTTGACCTTGACGTAAAAGAAGCCAGGTTATGAATGTATTTATTGATGACTCTAGCTTGTTTGGTTAAAATTATTCTCCTACAAACAAAATGCTTTTTTGCTACCCTGAATATTTAACAAATTTTTATAATATTTTGTCTTTAAGAGCTATAAACAGATGTTTTAATATCCCAAGGTAAGATATAGGGATATGTTTTAGTCTGTGTAGGCTGCTATAACAAAATACCTTAGACTGGGTACTTTATAAACAATAGACATTTATTGTTATTATCATTGAGACAAGTTCTCTCTCTGTCCGGGCAGTACAGTGGCTTTATCATGGCTCACTGCAGCCTTGACTTCCTGGACTCAATTGATTCTCCCATCCCAGCCTCCCAAGTAGCGGGGACCATATGTGTGTGCCACCACGCCTGGCTAATTTTTATTTTTTCAATTTTTAGTAGAGGCGAGGTCTCACTATGTTTCCCAGGGTCATTTTGAACTCCTGGCCCTAAACAGTTCTCCCACCTTAACCGCCCAAAGTGTTGGGATTACAGGCCTAAGCCACTTCACCCAGCTAACAACAGACATTTATTTCTCATGGTCCTGGGAAGTCCAAGATCATAGTGCTAGTAGATTCAGTGTTTGGTGAGGGCCCATTTCCCCAAATGGCATCTTCTTGCTTTATCCTCATATGGTGGAAAGGACAAGGCAGCTTCCTGCAACCTCTTTTATAAGGCCGCTAATTCCATTCATGAGGGTAGACTTATCACATTGTGTATTGGATTTCAGCATATGAATTTTGGGAGGACACCACCATTCAGATTATAGCAAGATACATTAGGTTTGCGGTGTTCTGGACTTGAGTGAATCTACGTAAGCCCTTTCACATATATTTACTTTCACTGAAATAAAACTAAATAAGGAAACCAATGCTATCCTCTGTCTTAAAATGATAATGATTGGTAACAGCTCATTGCCTTGCATCATGGCCATTTAGGGCCATAGCTCACTTGTGGATCTATTTACTTGCTTTGCTTTCCTGTGTGGAGTAAGTATTTCTGCCTCGAACTATTTCTAAAGCCTTCAGCTTTCAGTAACACACATGTCACTTCTAATGCACAACCTTGAGTCCTCTATGTGCAGATTCCGGAACAGGTAACTTTAAGTTTTAGGTCTAAGAATTTTTTAATTATTGCTTTCCATTTCAATTTCTAGTTCCTCCAAAGTCCTTCAAAATGATGACCAAAAGGAGACACTCAAAAACTTGTTAGCCAGGGTCCCAAAGTATGTAAAAGCTGTTTCTCTTGGGTGGATATTACAAGAGCGTCTAAGGGCAATTGCATTTCTTTCTGTCTTTCCAGGATTTTTGCTTATTGTCTAGATACGCTCCTCCTAGTTAGAAGGATACTTTTAATTTTTTCTGACTCCATAAAACAAGAGCTTCAGAAAGGAAACTCTCCACAGCCCCTTTGTTACTTTAATAATTTGTAATTAAATACATTTCCAGGATAAAGGATGCCTAGGAGTAGACAAGCATATTAGAAAAAACCAATCTGCTACATATCTGCTTATAGGGCCTGAGTCCAGTCGAGGGGATGCACAGAAACCCAGGATTCTGATAGCCCAGCCCCCTTGCAATTGGGAGGGTCGCCAAATTCCTTCCTTGCACAGGATACTTATTGTTTATGAGTGGGAGCCTCTTGGGGATTGGGAGTGAGGGCAGAGAGGGAATGGCAGAGCCCTGGGAAGTTCTTTCCACTGGACTTTGTGCATCTAGGCAGCAGCCTGCCCCACCCACTAGATTAGCTTTGTACCTGTAAGCAAAGCTTCTGACTGTGCCATTCATCTCTAGAACACATTTGGTTGCCAATAGAGATAATACTATAATTCTGCAAAGGCTTTCAGTCTCTTCCTTGGGGCTGTACCCTTCTGTGTGGCTTGGCAGGAGAGAAAGGAGAAGAAGATTATACATGGCAGCCGTGCATTGGAGGGAGTGAAACCTGTGATTTTCCTTTTCTGTGTCAGGAAAGTGTTTTTCTGCTGTTTGACTAGCCACCTGCTAGGCACATTAACTAGTCAGGTGATACTGACATTTGCACCCCCTAATCTGCCTTATTTCTGAAACCCTCCCTTTGAGGCATAACTGCTATAATTAGGAGACTGGGTGCCTAAAGGTTTGGAAAAAGGTTTGCAGTCTCAAAATAAAGCAGTGATTTTGAAAGAGAAATATACAGTAGATTTAGCTACAGGGTTTGAGCATTCTGCTTTTATGTTTGTTTGTTTTTGCTATTTTTTCACTCAGACTGCTCACAGAATAAACCCAAATGCATGCGATTAATGCATGTCTGATGTTTGCAGCTGTGGAAGGTCTGGATGTGTAAGATCACTGCTATAGACCTTTTTGGATTGCTGGATCAGAAAGTGAGAAATTGGGAAATTTTCCTTTCTTTCCTTTTTTTTTTTTTTTTTTTTTTTGACACGGAGTCTCACTCTGTTGCCCAGGCTGGAGTCCAGTGACGCCACCTCTGCTCACCGCAACCTCTGTCTCCCAGGTTTTAGCGATTCTCCCGCCCAAGCTTTGCGAGTAGCTGGGATTACAGGTGCCTGCCACTGCAACCGGCTAATTTTTGTAGTTTTAGTAGAGGTGGGGCTTCACCATCTTGGCCATGCTGGTGTTGAACTCCTGAACTCGTGATCCACCTGCCTCAGCTTCCCAAAGTATTGGGATTACAGGCGTGAGCCACTGTGCCCAACTGGGAAACTTTTCTTAAAAGAACAAATCAGTGAATCAATTCATTAATTCTTCTGTTCATTAGGATTAGTTAACATATTGCTACAGTAAAACCTGTTGCTATTGTCTATAATAATAAAAGTTGGGTTATGGCATGGTTAACCCCAGTCTCCATACAATCTGCCCATAATATTGACCTCATTCTAATATAACCCTGTATTTTATGTGATTGAATGTTTTGCACCACATTTATGTCCAGTTATTACTTGTGTCTGAAGGTTTATAAAATTGTAAATGCAGTACATAGGGTACTAGAGATTTTGTTTTGTTTTATTTTTTTAGAGACTAGGTCTTGCTTTATCACTCAAGCTGGAGTGCAGTGGTGCAGTCATTGCTCACTGTAACCTTGAACTCCTGGGCTCAAACAACCCTCTACCCTCAACCTTGAGTAGCTTGTATCATAGGTGCATGCTACCATGCTCAGTTAATTTTTCATTTTCAGTTTTGTAGAGATAGGTCCTCACTATGTTGCCCAGATCGCTCTCAAAATCTTAGCCTCAAGCATTCTTCCTGCTTTGGCCTTCCAAGGGGCTGGGATTACAGGTGCTAGCCACTGTGCTTGGCCATTACCTAGAGTTTTTGACTAGAGGGAATTAAATAAGGATGAGATTAAAATGAGATTAATCTCATGCTGCTTAAAACAGTAATATGCTTAGGAGCAGCTGCAGGAGCATCTGATCCAATCTTGAAGGCAGACTGAAGGGCTTCTCAAGGAAAGCACAATTTAGGCCAAAGCCTGAGAGATGAACAGGGATTGACCAATTAATGAGCAGACCTACACACCAAATTCTGCAGTCAGTTCCTTGCATGGCATGGAAAATTCTACAACTAGGCATTACTTTTCTTCCTTTTTTTTAAAACAGGTTCTTGCTAGTAGAATAGCTGGGACTACATATGCACACCACAATGCCCGCCCAATTTTTTTTTTTTTTAGAGACAGGGTTTTGCCATGTTGGCCAGGCTGCTCTTACTCTTGAACTCCTGGACTCAAGTGATCAGCCCACCTCGGCCTCCTAAAGTACTGGGATTACAGGCATGAGCCACCATTTTTATTTTCTGTGTGTGCGTTCATAATTATTCAACAAATAATAATATTTAATAATAATTCACAATATCTTGCAAATTCCAAAATAAAGTAAGTTTAAGTTCTGTTGGAAAATGAATTTCTGTGAGAAGGCTTTGGTTTGACTTGAATCTGACATCAACATTATTGTTAGGCATTTCGCTACACACCTATCACATTCAAAATCCAATTCATTTTTAATCTTTATTTTGGTGGCAGTAAGTGCTGAACACTTTGATGCACTGTATATTTTCCTAGATCAGATTTCATTCAAAGCAGAGGTTTAGAGAAAACTTTTGTTTATTGCAAATATCATGCCAAGAATAGGGATGAGGAACCAGCACTGTGACATGGGAAGGAATGAGAAATAATCATTATTTATAATAGCTGAGTTGTGGAATCAACCTAAAAGTCCCTCAGCGGTGCATTGGATATAGAAAATGTGGTACATATACACCACAGAATACTAGGCAGCGATAAAAAAGAATGAAATCACGTCCTTTGGAGCAACATGGATGCAGCTGGAGGCCATTATCATAGATGATATAACTCAGAAACATATCGTCAAGTACCGTGTGTTCTCACTTAGAACTGGGAGCTAAACAGTGGGTACACATGGAGGTAAAGATGGAAACAACACTGGGGACTCGAAGAGGGGAAAGAATGGGAGGGGGTGAGAGGTGAAAAATACCTATGGGCACAGTGTTTACTCTTTGTATGATTGGTACCCTAGAAGCCCATGTGTCACCAGTGTGCAATATACCCATGTAAGAAACCTGCACATGGATTCCTATATCTCAAATAAAATTTTAAAACAAACAGAAACACAAAAAGTTCTATTGGCCACAGAGGAGTAACTGCTGCTTGACCCAGTGAGGTTGCCTGAAAACCTTTATGTTGTGCGTCTCCAGACCACCTTTACCCAGTGAAAATGGAGGACCCATATTGTCATCATCTTTCACCTCTTGCTAGTTTACTGGGGGAACTTCTCCAGGCTACCTGGGGAGTGCTAAGTAGGTTTCAGTGTGCATCCCCTGTGAAGCATCAGAGAAACTTCAGGAATTCAAGAAAAAGGCAGGTTTGCAGCTATAAAGTGAGTCTGCACCTGCATGGAGCTGGTGGAAGTCTGGGCAGAGCAGATCACAAGAGTGGCTGGAATGAGCCATGTGGCCAAGAGGCATTCAGTGCAACCATCAAGTGAATCAGAGTTCTTCCAATTGTTGTAGAACTTGGGTCAAAGCACATGAAAGTGTTCAAAGATTCTTTGCCTTGAATTGAAGCTCATCATTTACTTGTCCTCAAATTAGTGAGACCATGTTGATATTGGTAAAAAAAAAAAGGATAAAGCATAAATTTGCATTTCAATTTTTATGTGAATAAATGGATTTCAAGACTGTTTAAGGTTTTTCCTAGATGTTTGCAGGGTTTTGCCTGGAAAGGCACAGGCAATTTTTTGTCTTATTATTCTAGTTTTCCACTTGAAGGGATTCCCTGGAAAGTTGCCATAACTGCTGATTCCTAGTTCTGTTTTGTGTGAAGTATCAAGATTGAGAGGCCTTCTGGGTGACCAAGATGTCTTTCAATAGATGAATGGGTAAATAAACTATGATATATTCAGATAATGGAATATTATTTCATGCTATAAAGAAATGAGCTATTAAGTCATGAAAATGTATGGAGGAAAATTAAATGCATATTGCTAAGTGAAAGAAGCTGATCAGGAAAGGCTACATACAGGATGATTCCAACTATAGCACGTTCTTGGAAAGGCAGAACTAGGGGGACATTAAAGTATCTATCATTGCTGGAGTTTTGGTTGGGGATGGGGAGAGAAAAGATAAATAGGTGGATCATAGAGGATTTTTATGACAGGGAAAATATTTTGTGTGATACCATAATGGTGGATGCATAGTATTACACATTTGTCCAAACCCATAGAATGATCAACCAGCGTAGTGACTCCTAATGGAGACTCTGGACTTAGGTGATAATCATGTGTTGTTGTATGTTCATCAGTTGTAATAAATGTGCTGTTATCATAGGGAATGTGGATAATTGGGGAAGCTATCTATGTATGTGTGGGTATGGGAAATCTTTGCATCTTCTTTTCAGTTTTGCTGTGAACCAAAACTGTTCTAATAAAATAAAGTCTTACCAAAAAACAGCTTCTGATAGTTCAGCTGATCTCTTGAAAGAAAAAGGGAATTTTTTTTAAAGGATTTACTTGAATACAGCCAAAATTACCAGCCAAGCCTTAGATAAAGTCCTCCTTTTCAAATTGTTCTGATTACTGACTTCCCCTACAGAGAAGTGAAATTTCTGCCTGAAGGTCAAGTGTTTCAGATATCCTCTGAAAAGCCAGACAGCTTCTAAGTAGCAGAGGGAAAATGCATATTTTACTCTGATTCCTTGACATAACTTCCAGAAGGGGTAGGCCTGGTGAAGTTGAGTACTTTTGGAGCCAGTAAACATTGTTTTGTGTTTGTTTTTTGAGATTATTGGAAAAATCTGCAGTTACTTCCATGGCAAGATAGAGTTTTGAGTATCAAGTACATGCTAGGTGGCAGTGTCTTGAGTAATGGTGTTCTAGTGCAGCAATCCTGACTTGTATTGCCTGTACATAGTGATGGATAACCAAAAAAGGACAAGTCCAGGCAGACTGACAGAACACCATAACTGCCATCAAACCACTGGGATAGAAATGAAACAGCATATTATAAAGAAGTGGTCCTCAGTAGGAGTGAGAGTTAGCTCCCTGGGAGGCATTTGACAACATCTAAACACAGTTTTGGTTGTCACATTATGAGCAGTGGTCCTGTTGCTACTTTCGTCTGGTGGGTTGAGGCCTGGGATGCTACTCAGCATCCCACAATTCACCAGTGGCTCCCACACAAGGAATTATCTGATCTAAAATGTTAACAATGCTCAGGTTGAAAAACTGATGCAAACGAAGGAAAGGGGCATTTTGATGCTAAATGTATTAGGTTTGAATTGAGACCTCAGGAATTTCTATTTCTGTGGCCTTGGCCAAATCATTCCTATTACACAATCCCTGGTAGACCTAAAAAAATTGGAAACCTGAGATCTGTCCACCTTGTGGAGTCAAATATGTTTTAGATAATGTGTGAACAATACCTAGGACATTGCCTGGAGGCAGAATTGTAAAAGTCCAACTAATCTATTAACAATAATTTATTACTAATTGATGATAAATATATGCATAATAACAAAGTCATATATATTTTAAAACATAGTGAAAATGCATACCATTCTTAGGCACAAACTATCTACCTTTTAGCATAAAGAACAATTAACAACCACATTAACACTCTTTGTATTCATCCTAGTTTAGGATTAATCAATGGTTCTTCAATTATTGTATTCATCCTAGTTTAGGATGAATCAATGGTTCTTCAATTATTCTTTCTCACCGTAAAGTAAGTATGGTCAGCACCTACGGAAATTATATCCCCAAAGCTACAATAAAAGCTGTAAAATATTCTATTTCCAATTCTAGTCTAGCCTCTGCTTGTACTTCTTGATCAAGGGGAAAAAATCCCTCATATTTGTGTTTATCTACCTCTAGGGATATAGCATCTTTCAATATTCTGAGTTGAGAAAGAATTCCACTGGTTTGTAATTATGTTTAGAGAAGTGTCAAAAGAAACAAACAGCAAAAATTCATGGTTTGGCATCATTAAACGAATGTTCAAGCTCAGCTTTGTTTATTATTAGCCATGTAATTATTACTTCGTATGGGTGAAAAATCTTCCACCCTATGGATAGAGCACGTTGTGTTTATCCATTCGCATGCTGATGGACAGCTTGGTTCTTTCCACTTTTTGGATATTAAGGATGATGCTGTTATGAATTTTTGGAGGTTTACAGACTTCCTCTTATGATGAATGCATTTGTTCAAGAACCTGGAAGATTATTATTTGCTTCAGTGTGAGTTAGATTAATCAGAGTAAGAACCAGCCTTTTCCCTTAGAGAGGTCACAGTGGAAACTTCAGGATAACAGCTTTCCTCTGAACGGAAAGCATTTTTCTCCAGTTTAGAATGTGTTGGCAGCAATGCTATCCTGAGTGACTTTCTGACACTCTAAAGTGAACAAGTTTCTTCAGAGCCAACACCAGTGTTCTCACACTTTGCTGTGAGTTTGAGTTATCTGGGGAGCTTTGAAAAAAATCCTCATCATGTCCTGTCTTCCCCCCCACCGAGACTGGGTTTCACTTGGTCTGGATGCGGCCAGGTATGAGAAGCTCATCTCTATATAGATCAGAGAGTCTATGAACAGACTCTTGTTTGCAAGATGGCATTTGTTTGTTTACAAGGCATTGCTTGACCTATGGGATAGGTAGTTGCATTGTGCTAACTGACATTGCCATAAGAGAAAATAGTCTTAAGGAGGTCACTTTCCCTAGGGACAGCTTGGAAATGAAATGTGATGGGATTGGAGACAGGAGCAAATATTGTTTCCTGAATCCAAATCTAGTTTTCTGGGGACTGCTAAAACTTAGTAAGTGGTAATAATGGCGATATAAGTAAAGCAGCAGTAATAATCACAGCAACAACATCAGCTATTACCATTTCTTGAGTACTTACTGTGTTCAGTACAGTTACAATCTGGAGACATTAGTGTGGTTCATTTTGACAATTTAACAATAACCACCATTGAGGATCCTGTGCTAAGAAGAAGTCACGGTTCAGATGATTCTATATTCTGTTGTGGGGCACAGCTGCACAAAGTGCACCACTGTGGCTTCTCACTTTTGTGTATACTTACAGCGTAATTGAAGAAGGTTCTTTTTGTCTAATTAACTGCTCATGTTCATCTTAATTGATTCCATATAGTGTGCATGGATTTCCAGGGTCCAGGTGATAGCCAACTTCAATGAACATAAAACACTCTGTAAATGGGGTGCTCTTTAGTGTTTGTTTTATGTACTGTTCTAGGACTGGTTAATAGAAATCAGAGGCCATACAGATCTAGAGTCCCTTATCTGCAATTTGAAAGTCAAAAACATTTCAAAACATTACAATGATGTCAAAATTCATTTGGGGGCAAAACCTGATCTGACAGATGACTATGGTGTTTATTTTCTACTTCAGGGTTGACATTTAGATATTTTCCTGCAGGAATATTAATGAGTTTGATTTGGATATGATGTTCCATATTCCTCTGAGAGTACTGCATAAAATATATGTAAAAAATTACAAAGTTCTGAGTCCCCTTCCTCTTGTCCACAAAAGCATATCCATTCCCAATGGTTTCAGATGCCCACTGGGGATCCATGATGTCAAAGGTCTCATTGATCATGTTGTTGGATAGTGGAAAATAGTTGTGTGGAGATACAGATGTGTTAGTCTGGCCCTCATCCAGTGACTGCAGAAATAAGTCGTATTTTATGATTTCAAAAGAACAACAGACAATCTAACCACTTCCCTTACCTTTAAAGACTTAAATCTGTATTGTGTTTATGGATGATTATGCAAACCAAGAAAAGTGGCTTCCAACAAAATAATGTCATTTCTTTTTGGAGAAAAGAGCCTGGGACTGAGTTTTGGTATGTGTTCAGTTTGTCAGCTAAACTCCTGGTTTAATGATTGGGATGGGTTTCCAAAGGCTGGTTCTGAGACTCAGTGGCAGAGTTAGGTGATAATTTTCCTGTGAACACTAATTAGAAATAAAATAAATTACTTAAGAAAATGTGCTAGACTGTAGTTTCTAAGTACTGAAAAGTAAGTGAACCCACCGACATTTGTCCACATAAAATTTATTAGCATATTTAAAATATGCTATTTTTTTGCTTGTTTTTCTTTTTTGCTTGTGGATTTTGTTAAATTATGTCAAATAAAACATTTTATTGCATATTCTAAATTACATAAATGTATCACACACAATGTCATGAATCAAGTTCATCTAAAGAGGAGATAGGGAGACAGAGGCAGGTGGATCACTTGAGGCACTTGAGGTCAGGAGTTGGCGACCAGCCTGGCCAACATAGCAAAACTCCATCTCTACTAAAAATACAAAAATTAGCTGGGCATGGTGTTAAGTGCCTGTAACTTCAGCTATTTGGGAGGCTGAGGCGTGAGAATTGCTTGACCGTGGGAGGCAGAGGTTGCAGACAGCTGAGATCATGCCACTGTACTTCAGCCTGAGTAAAGGGAGTGAGACTCTGTCTCAACAAA
>CAUYQU010096415.1:0-12753 GCA_963574635.1 Cheracebus regulus
TAAACACTGGATCTTCTGAGAGCATCAGAGGGAGACTGTGTTTGCCATCCACACTACAGCAAATCTTCAGGAACTTGAACTTTGGGTTCATAATCTCACAATTAAGAAGAGTCCCGACACACTCTTTTAACTCTACACCCATTGGAACCCTTAAGGTGAAACTACCCAGGAAATTTTGTCACCAGAAGAAGATGGCATCTTTGATGTGAACAGCTTTTCCCAAGATCATGGATCAAGACTTCTGCTATCATGAGACTCTTATCTTTGAATTTTTTTCCTTGTTTATGTCTCTATGAACAATAGAAATGAAAAGGGGCCTGTTGTGTGCATTTATGGGGTACACTTTTTTTTGTAAATGATTTTTTAGCCAGCCTTATACATGAACAATAGAAATGAAAAGGGGCCTGTTGTGTGCATTTATGGGATACACTTTTATTTGTAAATGATTTTTTAGCCAGCCTTATACATGGATAAACTTATACCTTGATAGATATAAAATGAAAGCCCAATGTAGGTGAATACTTTAATAGTACACATATTGCCTCATAATTAGAGAGAGAACATTGGTTCACTCCTCTTAACTCACATCATGGGTTAAAGAGAACATTACCAATAAGACTTAACTCTTTTAAGAGACGTAATTTGTTAGGTCATTTCTCCATGCTTTGAAGTTAAAGAAGTAATGATTTAAAATGTATCTCTCATGATAGGCACTATACCAGATTCTACTGTAAAGGCTGTGGTTACACAACAGACTGTAAATGCTCTTGTGAAAGTTATCCTAAATAGTAGAATTGGCTAAACGGAGAAGTATCTATGCAGCTACTGGCATGTCTGGCCTATGGAGAAATACATCAGATGTTATAGCGATTTGGTTGTCATTGATTAACAAAAATACCACTTAGTTAAGTGAGTAAACTCTCAATCTAGCTCATTCTTTGATCTATTTGATTTTAGGTGCTTTGGTTAATGGAGACCCTTCATAAGGAGCACTCCAAACTCTTGGTATTATCCTCCTGATAGTCATAATAGTAGTCTCCCTGGTGTGCTATATTCTCTCTAAGTGTTCACATGAACCCATCTCTAGAATGTCAGACGGTCTCTATTCAACTGGAATCACAAAAGCTGAAAAAAATGTGTGAACATGAGGACACAGTAACCTATGAACGATATGCCGAGACCAGAAACCCAAAATGTTGGAAACAGTATAACCCACCATTCTACTGCTTCATAGTGGGCTTCAAGGCCAAATGAGTACATTTATGATGGTAATAGTGACATCAGTGACTGAAGTTTTAGTCAATCTGTCAAAATTGAGAAAGTGACCGAATGGGGGGAATTGTTAAAGCAACTTAAATATGGCCTGAGCAGGACTCCACACTTTTGTATTTGAGTCCTTGTATATGAGCTGTAACCTAGCTTAATAGGTAGACAAGATTGAAAACCTAACTTAGGAGTATTCATCTTTAACAATAGCTGTCTTGGCCAATCCCAGTGGTCATATTTCAACCACTAATAGACTGCTAAGTGTTCAAACTGTGTTCAAATAAGGTGAATGCCAACCTGTAACCAATCCAGTTGCTTCTGTACCTCATCCCCAATATCTGTACATCATTTTTTTTTTTTGCCTATAAATTTGTTCTGAGCACGAGGCATCCCCAGAGTCTCTCTGAATCTGCTGTGATTCTGGGGACTGCCAAATTTGCAAATCATTCATTTATTTTCCCTTTTGGAAAAAAATCATTCTAATCTGTGTTAGGTAATATCTTACTGTGGTTTTGATATGCATTTCCATGATGATTAGTGATGCTGAGCATTTTTTTTCCATGTATTTGTTTGTCATTTGAATGTCTTCTTTTGAAAAAGAGAAATCCACAAAAGGAGGCATAGGGCTGATAGACATTAAACCAGTGTTTCTCAAACTTGGCACTATTGATATTTTGGGCCAGATAATTTTTTGCTGTGCATGTTTATCTGGTGCATTATAGAATATCTGGAAGCATTTCTCATGACTTCTCATTAAAGGCCAGTAGCACCATCCACTTGTGACAACGAATTATGTCCACAGATACTGCCAGTTCTTATCTAGGGCACCACTGCTGGTAGAGAATCATTGGCCTAAAGAATAAAAGAAGCCCTAACTCTTGACACTTTTCCTCCACCTCAAGCAGAAATTACACTTATACTTTCTTGTTCTTTGTAATTGTGATATATTCTCCCTTTGCATAAAAGATAAACAAAAATGAATAACAGAATATACATTTGGTTTTGTTTGTGTTTTAGAGATGTGGTCTTACTATGTTGCTCATGCTGCCCTTAAACTCCAGGGCTTATGTAAGCCTCCCACCTCAGCCTCACAAGTAGCTACAACTACAGGCATGTACAGTAAAGTCTGATTCTATGTAATCTTGAGTAAAGTATCATATAAAACCTTTTGTTGCATACAACACTAACATTACTATAGATTTTCAAAGTTCTGAAAATTTTAATGAATTTTGAACTATTAAATTCCTCATATATCTCCATAAAAATTATATGCAATTACTTATATTTATGGAGCATTTAAAATGTATTAGGATTAAGGACAAATGAAAGAGTAAGAAATAAATGCTGATAATTAAATATCACCCTAATTTAAATATTGGCCCAAAACTCAATTAAAATGTTGTCCAGAATTCAATAGTGAGTCAGATTTTCTAGGAAATGTTTGAGGAATAGACAGCTCTCTAATGCATGGCTGCACATGGCCATCATCCATGCCAGAAAGATTTAATATTCTCATTTTGCTTTTCTTTATCAGAATCCATCTTTACTGTAGAATTTTAAAACTCTTTATGATATAATACTTAGCATATAACACGAACATCTAAACTGTGCTCAGCAAGGTAGAAGCTGCACTTATTATATAAGACATTCAATATGATACAAATCATATATTCTTGTTCTTTTGAGCAAGGTATTTTAGGATATACAAACATAACTGAAATATACTCTATCTTAAGCTGCATAACTGAAATACACTCTACCTTAAACCACTTGCTAGGCACAATGGTCAAAATCAAGATACATTCACACACACTTTTATTACATGGAGGTTCATCCATAATATGTATTAGAGACACATAATACCATCAAATGCACAAGGGGGAGAAAAAGTGTTATCCAAGGAGACACAGATGTTTCACACTACAGGTGTCTTTATATAGGACATAAAAAATTCTGACATGCAAGGCTGAAAAGAAGCATGAGCACATGTTAAAAATACAAAACTAAATAGAGACAAATTAATTTCCCATTAGAATAACAATTAAAGAAGTTACCTTACAGCTATTAAATTGTTGATGGATATGTTCAGTAACTGACATGAGAAGATTGGCCTATGACAGACTGTTAAGGAGGAAGGCTACAGACAGCATAACAGCATGGGAATCAATCCCATTTTTATAATCACATGCCATACATGAGAATGTCTGCATAGAAAGAGGGATACAACTCTGTATACCAAAATTAGACAAGAAAAAAAAGTTATTTTAAGTCTGTGTTCGAACAATTGGAATAGGACAAAAGGAGTCAAAAGTTGACTGTGGATAAATCCAGTTCTTAGAGAAATTGTTAATTTTTTCCATGTTTTCTAATCTCTCCCCTCAAAAAATTTGGTTTTTCCTCAGCTGGTTTTTACATCTTCTCCTTTCCTCAAAAAAAGGGGCTTCATATTTCTCTACAGAATCTCTCTTCCTCTCTTTTTGAAAACCTTGCTTCAGAGAACTTATCCAATAAAGAATGAATGCTGAAGTGTAAAACACAAAAACAATTCTGACATGTTTAAACAAGAGGCAGAAATATGCGTTTGAATCAAAACAACCAAATGGGTTTACTGTAGCTAGAGTGTAGCTATATGAGTGGATGCAATTTTAGCAGGTCAAAAACTAGAAGAGCTAATGACTATTTTAAACCAAATGGTTGAAAACTTCAAACATTGTGCTAATGAGCATGAGCTCTCTCTGCAGGAAATGAGAAGTAAAACAGATCTCTGCACAGTGCATATCAAATGCCACAAAAGATGTTCACCCTTACCAAGTCCATTTTTAGGAACAGATAAGGAAACACTAGCAGAAAGATTTAGTGAAATTGAGAATCTTAGGTACATTTTTTGTAGTGATGAGAAATTATAAATACTGTATAAGCTTATCAATAGGAAATACTTCAGTAGATTATGGTCCATCCAGTAATGGAATATTATGTTGCTAGTATAATAATGAATTTTAAGTAAACATAATTTTCAAATGAAGAGATTGTATCTTAACTGGGTAACAATAAAAAATGGGGAGAGACCATTTTGGAAGAGTAATTAATGTAATGAAACATATTTATAAGACACGGATATCTAGCTTAAAATATATACAATGATTTCTCTTTTGTAAATTATATGCATTAATGTGACAAATATTATATTATGTGTTATATATATACACACAATAAAATGGTAATGATAATTCTCTCTAGTTTGTAGGATTAAGAGTAAGCATTAACTTAATTTTAGACTTATCCACATTTCCTAAATCTTATATAACAAATGCACGATACTTTTATAAGAAAAGAGCCTATTGAAAATATTTGTTAAAGAGATTTTCTCAGGAGGTAAATGAAATAATTGATATGGATTATTAGGGAAGATGTCTAGGGTAACAACAGGAAACAGAGGTCTCAAAGATGATGTTAAAATTTGAAGGTTAAGATGTAGGGATGTTGGTGATGTTATTATCTGAGACTGACAAAAAGTGAAAACATTTTGAAGAAAATAATTTAGTTTGGTTAATTGGGTTCTAGGAAGAAATTTTATATGGAAATGTCAGTAATGAACTAAAGATGCTGTTTCAGAGCTCAATACAGAATGAGGTTTGCTGGAAAGTGCTTGAGTAATAGACAGCTTGCAGATGCATGGGTGCGCAGAATGAGTTATGCCAAAGCTTGTTTTAGTAAACTCAATCTGTTACTCTGATTTGGAATCTTTATTTATTTTGTGGAAAGCACTGAAATGTGATCATCCAAAATAAAATTCTTGGAGATTTGATTTAAAAAATCCAAAATAATATTTGAAAGTCTCTGCTGCTTTAAGTGTTAGAATCACTAAACTCAAGTGAAAGTGATGTCTTCTAATCTCTGTGGTTTTATAATCAAAACGTACTACCTTCTTAGTACAAAAGTGAACTAATTCACTACACCTAGAGAAAAATAAAATGTAGATTATAACTTTTTATTAATTAAATCATGTGATCTGTTGCTATCATTTTACAATTAAATATTGTTAAAATTTTAGCAATTGGTTTTTAAATAAAATATTTTAACAGTTGTATATGTTAAAAGTTTACATTTTAAAATATCAATATTTATTATATTAATAATATATATCTTGACTACCACAAATAGCTCAAAGCAGAATAATCAATAATAATTCTGTTTACTTTATGAAACAGACCTAAAGGAGAGAAGATAATAGGATAAAAAAGAAACAAGTGTACTAGACTGTGCAAAAATTCAATTTATATTTCAGCTACAATACTACTGCCCATCATCTGTTGTATAAATTATGGCCTACAGTTATCAAAGGAACAGTTACTGTCTTCATACTTCTTAATTAACTGTTTTTTATACTCAGTACCTGTTCTGAATGCTAGGTTGTACTGGCACATCAAAGGAAATATTTTGTGAGTTTTAAGGAAGATACTGTGTTTTAGATCCACATTAATATTCTGCAGATTGCTCCTCTTGTTTGTCCAATGTCATTTATAAAATTATCACCAGCCTTCTTGTTACCTAGACATAGAAACTTCAACATCAGTTTTGACTCTCCACTTACCCTCCATGTTTTTAACTGCTAAGAAACATTACTTTTTTTCTTTTTCAATTCAATATTTATTTATGTTTTTGTTTCCTGTGATAATTTCTTCCCAAATTTTTAATTTCTTAGTATTGAATTATTGAAGAATCTTTTCTTGGGTAGACTTTGTCTTCATTAACTGCTTGGGTTATCATATCTGGTTTCTTGGTTTTAAACATAATTCATTTGCTGCTAACTATAAAATTATGTTTTCATTGTATCTGCTATGTTGAAAAACCGCTCATGAGCCTGTTACCTTACCTGGCATCTCCATTGGGTGTTGCATAGGCCACTCACATGTTGCATGTTTTTAATAATATATTTTATGCCACATTCCCCATCTCCCAAATCCTCTTTATATGCTGATATTTTTGCTCATCTCAATAATTGGCAACTCCTTTTTTTTGAGATGTTGAGAGAAAATTTTTTGAAGGATTTTTTCCTTGTCTCCACATCTAATTCCTCAAGCAATATTTTTAAAAATAATAGTGTTAAATCTCAGTATTATCATGGAATGTCAGTGGTCTAAATTCTCCACTTAAAAGATAGAGAATGGCAGAATGGATTTAAAAAAACATCAACTAATTATCTGCTGTCTATAAGAGACTCACATAATACATAACGATTCACATAAACACCAAGTTAAGGAGGGAAAAATATATTCTATCCAAATAGAAACTAAAGCAAGCAAGAGTCACTATTCTGAGATTGGACAAAACAGACTTTGAAGCTTTAAAGGAAAAAAGACAAAGAATACATTACATAATGATGAAAGGATCAATCAAACAAGTAGATGTTACAATCCTAAACTTATATGCACTTAACACTGGATCTCCGAGATTTATAAAACAATTACTACTAGACTTAAGAGATGAGATAGCAATACAATAATAATGGATGACTTCAATACTCCACTGACAGCACTAGACAGATCATCAAGACAGAAATTCAACGAAGAAATGAATGCACTTAAACTATACCTTAAAACAAATGGACTTAACACATATTTACAAAACATTCTTGTCAATAACTTCAGAATACACATTCTTCTCATCAGCACATTGAACATTCTCCAAGATAGACTATATGATAGACCGTGAAACAAGTCTCAATGAATTTAAGAAAATCAACCTTGTATCAAGTAAATTCTTAGATCACAGTGGAATGAAACTGGAAGTCACTTCAAAAGGAATCCTCAAACATACAAATACATGGAAATTAAATAATCTGTTCTTGAATTACTTTTGCATTAACAAGGAAATCAAAATGGAAATGTGAAATTCTTAAAAGTGAACAATAATAGTGACACGAAGTATCAAAAAAAGCAGGGCTAAGAGGAAAGTTCATTCCATTAAATGTCTCCATCAAAAAGTCTGAAAAGCACAAATTGGCAACCTAATGTTATACCTCAAAAAACTAGAGAAACAGGAACAAACTAAACCCAAACCTAGAAGAATAAAAAATAGCAAGGATCAGAGTAGAACTAAGTTAAATAGAACCAAAAAATAGAAAAGGTAAATGAAACAAAGAGCTTCTTATTTGAAAAGACAAACAAAATTGATAGACTCTTAGGGAGATTAACCAGGAAAGGAAGAGAGAAGATCCAAACAAGTTGAATTATAATGAAACTGGAAATATTACATACAATCCCACAGAAATGCAAAAGATCATTCAAGGCTACTATAAACACTTTTACATCCACAAACTAGAAAACCTAGAGGAAATGGATAACATCCTGGAAATATATTACCCTCCAAGATTAAATCAGGAAGAAACAGAAACACTGACCAGACCACAAACAAGCAGTGAGATTAAATCCGTTATTTAAAAAAAAAAAAAATGCCAACAAAAAAAGCCCAGGACCAGATGGACTCACAGCTAATTTCTACCAGACACTAAAAGAAGAATTGGTCCCAATCCTAATGAAACTATTCCAAAAGGTATAGAGAAGAATTTCTCCCTAAATCTTTCTATGAAGGTAGTATCACTTTAATATTGAAAGCAGAAAGGGCAAAATAAAAGAAAAAGAAAACTAAAGACCAATGCCCCAGATGAACACAAATGCACAAATCCTCTAGAAAATACTAGCTAAGTGAATCCAATAGCACACAAAAAAAGAATGTATCATAATACATTGCAAGAGCAAAATTAAAGCAGAAACTATATGAACATCTCACTAGATACAGAAAAAACATTTGATAAAATAAAGAATCCCTTTATGATAAAAACCCTCAATAAAACAGGCATAGAAGGGACTTACCTCAAAGTGAAAAAATAAAAGCCAAATATCACAAGCCCATAGCCAACATCATACTGAATGGGGGAAAAGTTAAAAGCATTTCCTCTGAGAACTGGAGTAAGAAAAGAATGCCCACTTTCACCACTTCTACTCAACATAGTACTGGAAGACCTAGTGAGAGCAATCAGGCAATAGAAATAAATAGAGGACATCCAAATTGGAAAAGAGGAAGCCAAAGTGTGACTTTTCACTGACGATATAATCAATACCTAGAAAACCCTAAAGATTCTTCCAAAGGGATCCTAGATTTGATAAACAAATTCAGTAACCTCTCAGATTATAAAATCAATACACACAAATCAGTAGTACTGCTATACACCAACATCAATCAAGTTGAGAATCTAATCAATAATTCAGTCTATTTCACAACAGCTGGAAAAAGTACCCAGGCATTTATTTAACCAGCAAGTTAAAGATCTCTATAAGAAAACTGCAAAACATTGCTGGAAGAAATCATAGATGACACAAACAAATGAAAACTCATCCCATGCCTATGGATTAGAAGAATAAGTATTATAAAAATGATCAAACTGCCCAGAGCAATCTACAGATTCAATGCAGTTCCCATCAAAATACCATCATTTTTTATTAGAACTAGAAAAAAATCATAAAATTCATATGGAACCAAAAGAGTGTCTACATAGCCTAAGCAATATTAAGCATAAAGAACATACCTGGAGGCATTGCATTACCAGATTTTAAATTATACTACAAGGCTATGGTTACCAAAACACCATAGTACTGGTATAGAATAAACACTTAGTATAGACAACACAGAAATAAAGCCAAATATTTATAGCTAACTGATCTTCAACAAAGCATACAAAAATGTAAATTGGAAAAGGACATCCTATTCAATAAATGGCGCTGCGAAAACAGGCAAGCCACATGTAGAAGAATGAAACTGGATCCCTATCTCTCAGCTTATACAAAAATCAACTCAAGATGGATCAAAGACCTGAAACCACAAAATTCTGGAAGATAACATTGGAAAGTCTCTTCTGGACCTACGCATAGGCAAAGAACTCATAACTAAGATTCCAAAAGCAAATGCAACTAAATAAAAAAATAAATAAATAAGACCCAATTACACCAAAAATCTTCTACACAGCAAAATAAATAATCACCAGAGTAAACAGACAACCCACAGTGTCGGAGAAATATTCACAAACTATGCACTGGACAAAGGACCAGTGTCTAGAATATACAAGAAACTCAAACAAATCTGCAAGCAAAAAACAAATAATCCGATCAAAAAATGGGCAAAGGGGAAGGATAAAGATTTCTCAAAAGATGTACAAACAGCCAAAAAACATACAAACAATGCTCATTTTTTTTGTAGATTCTGGATATTAGCCCTTTGTCAGATGGGTAAATTGCAAAAATTTTCTCTGGTTCTGTAGGTTTCTTGTTCATGCTAATAATAGTTTCTTTTGCTGTGCAGAAGTTTTTTAGTTTAATTAGATCCCATTTGCCTATTTTGGCTTTTGTTGCCATTGGTTTTGGTGTTTCAGTCATGAAATCCTTGCCCATGCACATGTCCTGAATGGTATTGCTATGTTCTTTTTGCTTAGAATTGTTTTGGCTGTGCAGGCTCTTTTTTCGTTCCATATGAACTTTAAGGTGTCTTTTTCTAATTCTGTGAAGAAAGTTAATGGTAGCTTGATGGAGATAGCATTGAATCTATAGGTTATCACAATGAGATACCATCTCATGCCAGTTAGAATGGCGATCATTAAACAGTTAGGAGACAACAGATGCTGGAAAGATGTGGAGAAATAGGAACACTTTTACACTGTTGATGGGAGTGTAAATTAGTTCAACCATTGTGGAAGACAGTGTAGCAATTCATCAAGGATCTAGAAATAGAAATACCATTTGACCCAGCAATCCACTTACTGGGTATATATCTAAAGAATGAAAAATCGTTCTATTATAAAGACACATGCACATGTATGTTTATTGTGTCACTGTTCACAATAGCAAAGGCTTGGAACCAACCCACATGCCCATCAATGATAGACTGGATAAAGGAAATATGGCACATATACACCATGGAGTACTCTGCAGCCATAAAAATGATGAGTTCAAGACCTTTACCAGGGACATGGATAAAGCTAAAACCCGTCATTCTCAGCAAACTAACACAAGGACAGAAAACCAAACACCACATGTTCACACTCATAAACGGGAGTTAAACAATGAAAGCACATGGATACAGGGAGGGGAACATCACATACTGGGGCCTGTCAGAGGGCGGGAGGCTAGGGGAGGTATAGCATTAGGAGAAATACCTAATGTAGATGATGGGATGACGGATGCAGCAAACCACTATGTCATGTGTATAACTATGTAACAAACCTGTATGTTCTGCACATGTACCCCATAACTTAAAATATAATTTTAAAAAATTAGTACAACCTCTATGGAAAACAGTATGGAAATTCCTTAAAGGACTAAAACTAGGTATACCATTCATTCCAGCAATTCCACTACTGGGTATCTACCCAAAGGAAAAGAAGTCATTATGTGAAAAAGACACATGGACATACATATTTATAGCAGCATACTT
The DNA here is from genome assembly GCA_963574635.1 of Cheracebus regulus. Taxonomy (NCBI): domain Eukaryota; kingdom Metazoa; phylum Chordata; class Mammalia; order Primates; family Pitheciidae; genus Cheracebus; species Cheracebus regulus. Next base: position 10,750 of record CAUYQU010096415.1, read on the forward strand.
TGCAGTTGCAAGTATATTGAGTCAACCTAGCTGCTCATCAACAAAGGAGTGGATGAATAAAATATGTTATGGAATACTACTCACCTATAAAAAGAAAAAAAATTAATGTCTTTTGCAGCAATTTGGCTAAGTGAAGTAACTCAGGAATGGAAAAACAAATATTGTATGTTCTCATTATAAGTGGAAGCTAAGCTATGAGGATACAAAAAGATACAGAGTGATGTAATGGACTTTGGGAAACTTACTGTGGTGGTTGACAGTGTACATATTGGATACAGTGCACAGTGCTCATTGGCCAGGTGCACTAAAACAGAATTCATTACTGAATAACTTATTCATGTAACCAAAAAACACTCATACCCCAAAAACTATAGAAATAAGAACCCAAACATTTTCACAAGTCTCCACTTTAACCATTTTCGGGTGAGCCAGCATTATGTCTAGTGTGAGATATTTCAGTATTCTTATAACAGGTCTCTCTCCTTCCTTCCTTGCACTTCTGTAGGCTATTCTCTACCCATTTATCAAAGAAATACTTTCAAAAATATATCTAATTTAAAATATTGACAATTGCCCCACATTTTCCATTGGCTTTCTACTTCACTAAGAAAAATAAAAATTAATTACTGTGTAAACTGGACTCCCATAACCTCCCTAACTTTGTGACCTTCTTCTCTACCCTCCTACTCACCTAGCTCTACCTACATTGACCTGTATGTTGTTCTGCAATTATTCTTGAAAGGTCCTGTTTTAGAGCTATTACTCTTGTGTTTGAAATGTGCTTTCTCCTGTAGCCACATGATGCCAATCCTCATTTCTTTCAGGTCACTATGCAAAGTAGCCTCATCAGGAGTAGCCTAAACCCTATTTGGTATTTTGTTTTTGTTTTAGTATATAATATGAGTCTCCTCCTATAGATTTGCAGTCAATTAATTATTTAATGCCTACATTTTTCTAACTAGAATGCAAACTCTATTTGTATAGGGTCTTTTTGGAGAGCTGTTACTCTATATGTCTCACTTCTAGAACTGAGACATGTGCTTAATAAGTGTTTTCCAATGGGAAAATAACTGAATTAATTTTCTCAATATTAAATATATGGATGATCCCCTAGTTTTTTGCATAATAACCTTTTTGAATAAAACTATATACTGAATTAATGCATTCAAAAATAAAATAAAATAACAGCATTTTTTTAGTACCAAGAACATAAACGCTTTTTGAATTTATCAAACATATCACATTTTAGATATCGACATGAAAGTTATATTTCAGGCAGGCATTTTTTAGCACTGATTTTTATTTTTTAACATAATGTAATATTCAGAATAAGGTTAAAATGTCACTATTTTTCATGGATACTGTCCTATTTTATTATTTTCAGGTACAGCATTTTTCTCAAATACCAGCTTTTACTTTCTTTTCTATTATTTTAATAAATAAGAGAGAACTGCAAAGAAAAATTCAAACACATTGAATGCATTTCAATAAAATTACACAAAGACAAAGATGATGACACTGCTTGGGCAGAATTCTTGCCTAATAAGCAACCTCATCTAAGTTCAACCTCATCAGATGAACTTTTAATTTTCATCTGTTGATGTAGAAAAGACCAAATTTGGTTTCCAATAAACAGATCTTTAGTAGCAGTGTATGAGAACGTGGGCAGTATAAAAGTTGAAGGTAACGTTACTATAAAACTGGGCAATACATCCAAATGGGGCACCTTTAAGATCTTAGTCTATAAAATAAGAATTTCATTAAGAGTGCATAATAAGAGACTTAGACTCCCACACAATAATTGTGGGAGGCTTTAACATCCCATTGTCAATATTAGACAGATTGATGAGACAGAAAATTAAAAAGGATATCCAGGACTTGAACTCAGATCTGGACCAAGTGGAGCTAATAGACATCTACAGAACTCTCTACCCCAAACTCACAGAATATATATTCTTCTTAGCACCACATCACACCTACTCTAAAATTGACCACACAATTGGA
>CAUYQU010096418.1:0-27740 GCA_963574635.1 Cheracebus regulus
AAGACTTTATGACAAAAACACCAAAAGCAATTGCAACAAAAGCCAAAATTGACAAATAGGATCTAGTTAAACTAAATAGCTTCTGCACAGAAAAAGAAACTATCATCAAAGTGAACAGGCAACCTACACAATGGGAGAAAAATTTTGTAATATATCCAACTGACAAAGGTCTAATATTCAGAATTTACAAGAAACATAAAAAAATTACAAGAAAAAGACAAACAAGCTCATCAAAAAGTGAGCAAAAGATGAACAGACACTTCTCAGAAGACATTGAAGCAGTGAACAAACACTCACACCACTCAGAATGGTGATTATTAAAAAGTCAGAAACAATAGATGCTGGTGAGGCTGTAGAGAAATAGGAATGCTTTTACACTGTTGGTGAAAATGTACATTAGTTCATTCAATCATCATGGAGGACAGTGTGGTGATTCCTCAAGAATCTAGAACTAGAAATATTATTTGACCTAGCAATCTCATTACTGAGTATATACCCAAAGGATTATAAATCATTCTATTATAAAGACACATGCACGTGTATGATTATTGTGGCACTATTCACAATAGCAAAGACTTGAAATCTACTGAAATGCCCATGAATGATAAACTAGATAAAGAAAATGTGGCATATATAACCAAGGAATATTATGCAGCCATAAAAAAGGATGAGTTCATGTCCTTTGCAGGGACATGGATGAAACTGGAAACCATCGTTCTCAGCAAACCAATACAGGAACAGAAAACCAAACACTTCATGTTCTCATTCATAAGTGGGAGTTGAACAATGAGAACACATGGACACAGGGAGAGGAACATCACTCACCAGGGCCTGTCTGGGGGTAGGGTTGTATGGGACGGATAGCATTAGGAGAAATACCTAATGTAGACAATGGGTTGATGGGTGCAGCAAAACACCATGGCACATGTATACCTATATAACAAACCTGCACGTTCTGCACATGTATCCCAGAACTTAAAGTATAATAAAAAATAGAAGAATTAATTCAAAAATGTAAGACAATATCTTATAGTTATTATCTATAATGAATAGGCTTTAAATACAAACACACACACATACACACACAAACACACACACACACACCTATGAAACGTTAACTGATAAGGCTAACCTCTTATTTGGAGTCATTGCTACTTTATAATAGAGTTCTGTAAAAAATAAAAATGATTAAAACTGTTGGTTACTTAATGATTTCTCCTCTTGGGACTCAAGGTAAAGCAAATTTTAATCTTTTTGGTAAACTATCTTTACATTATTAAAATGTAGATAGTTTAGTAAACTATCTTTACATTAATAAAATTTATTACATTATTGAAATCTCACTCCATGTGAGAATACTTGTAAAAGCATCTGAGGTTGGATGTGAATTCATGCAATTGCCAATATCCAATCAGGTCTCCTAGAAGTTGTAGTCCATTAGTAGATACGAAGAAAGAACAACAACAACAACAAAAAGAATAAAGGGAGCAATTACAGGCACTACGTCCTGATGTTTAAAAATCAGTCAGTTATGTTTATATGAAGGAAGACAACTTAGCCATTTGTCTTCTTTTCTGCTGCCCGTGAAAGAAAAAGTAAAAGTCCTCTACATAATTAAAAATAAAACACAGCCAAAACAAAACATAATTTGTTTCTTTAATCAGCATAGAAGGAAATAGTGACCTGCTGTTAAGACAGAATCATTGGCTACTGAAAGAGAATATACCTAGAGGAGCACTGAGGCTGAGCCAAACTTCAAGCTGGTCACAGGCCCACAGGTAGAATTTTGAAAATAGGGTGCTGATGTGCCCCAGTTTGCCTCCAATCAGTCCAAATGTGTCTTTTATACCCAAACGGCTATATTTTTTTTTAATTTTTGTGGATTTATAGTAGGTGTATATATTTATAGGTTACATGAGATACTTAGATACAGGCAGGCAATGTGTAGTAATCACACCAGGGTAAATGGGGTATCTATCACCTCAAGCCTTTATCCTTTGCAAACAGCAATCTTAATAGTATACTATACCTTTTATTTCCAAAAGAGTCCTTGTTTGGACAATAAATTGGACAATCAATTTAGGAGATCACCCTATAATAGATCAAAGCTAAGCAAAGAGTATGGCCACCGAGACAAAGCTAAATATCAAAATCATCACTAGCAAACATTTTAGCCAACTACTTCATGTAAATTTAGAACAAAATATCATCTTTGAAAGAATAGTAAGCCTTAAATGCACATACTTACTAGAAAGCCTTTCAATTTTGATATATATGTTGTAGAAAAGCCATAGTTATAAATCTAAATCTTTCAGAAACAGGGGATAAACGGGGAACCCTATTTGATCTCACATTTCTCATGCACTTTCTAATGCCTAATCTAGGACCCTGATTAGCAGTACATTTAAGTTGCAAGTTCAATTTCTGAAGTATGAACCTTATTTGCAATAGTACATAAGTCCATATTTTAAATTGCATTGCAATGTATCCATTTAACAGATGAGGTGGAGTAGGTAAATTTGAGACTCTGAAAATTTCATTACTCATCCAAGGACTTCACAGAAAGGAAGTGACAAAAAGGCCAAGAAGATTTGAACATAAAACCCTGACATCAAATACAATGCTTCTTTTTTCCTACTCTATCCTACTCTGCTTATTAACATGACCATTCATCACAACTTTTGACTGGATCAACTCATTCAACTTATGCTCCATTGATTCTAAATTTCTTATATGTAATCTACCTTGATATTCACTAGACAGCCTGGGAGCAAGAGAGAGATGCGGAGAGCCTTTCTTCCCATTGGAGCACTCGAATTTCCATTCTTGGCTCTTTTACAATGGACTAACTTATTAAGAACAAAAAATAATGAGATGTTAAAATTAAGTTCCAATAATCTCATATCTAAACTGTTTTTATTGAAGTTAGCATTGACTCTACAAATTATAAAAACATGCTGAAAAGCTAGACTCAGAACGAAGAAGCAAAGAGATAGAAGACTTGGCTTATCTGTATCCACTGTATCCCACTTCTCAGTTTGAACAGTGATTTTGCACAAGCACAAGCACACTGCCTCTGCTTTCACATTCTTTCAATTGCAGATCAGTATTTGCAAATATCTCTTCTTATCAGGAAACATGGGTCCTTAACAATGAAGGTAGAGTCTTCTGGGGGAGGGGGAAAAAAGGAGGCTTGAAGTCCTAACAAGATCTCTTTAGCTTGGTTCTAAATGAGACCTTTGTCCCATTTGAGGCTTTACTTCTGCCATTCTTAGAGCACAAGTTTCCTTCCCTCTAGCTAATTATGTTTTCAGAGAGCATGTAACTAAAGAACATAAAATTCTACAAAAATATTTCAATCCTTCTATGTAATTCTATTAATTTATGTAAGAGGATTCTACTTTCAACAAGAAACTAGAAAGGAAATTATGAAGGACAAATAAAAAGTATCTTTCTATTGTATATTTGACAACCTAATATTTTGTCAAAAATCATTCTGTTTTAAAACTCTTTTGACTGGATATTGACATCAAATAAATTAATAGTGTCATTCTTTTAATATTAGGCCCGGACTTTGATTTAAAAATGTACACTCATAGTAAAAAACAGAAATAATAAGAAATAAGAAATATTTTCAAAAGTAGGTAATATCAGCTGAGCGTGGTGGCTCATGCCTGTAATCCAGCTCTTTGGGAGGCCGAGGCAGGTGGATCATCTAAGATCAGGAGTTCAAAACCAGCCTGGACAACATGGTGAAACCCCCTTTCTACTAGTAACACAAAAATTAGCTGGGCATGGTGGCACGTGTCTGTAATCCCCGTTACTTGGGAGGCTGAGTCAGGAGAATCACTGGAACATGGGAAGCGGATGTTGCCATTTAGCAGAGTATGCACCACTGCACTCCAGCCTGCGCAATAGAGCAAGACTCCTTCTCAAAAAGAGAGAGAGAGAGAGAGAGAGAGAGAGAAAGTAGGTAATAGTATTTGGAATTCTAAACTGAGAAATAAGTACAAGCAGGAACTAAAGATCATAAGTCTCCTGATGTAGAATTAGTATTTTCTGAACATAAGTACCCTGAATATATTTTAAATGGTTCACACTTAATATAGGAAATAACACTATTAACATTGGATTTGAAGAAATGTTAAAAAAAGATGACTTGAAAAAAACACTGTTTCCTTTTTTAGGTCAAAATAGAATGATCACTATGAAAAATGATCTTTATTTTCTCCATCTCAGGCAGGAAAGGAGATCATTGTGAAGCCACTGTCTGGGATATACACTTCACAGTTATGCCAAAATCATTTTGAGTTCAAATTGAACTCCATTTAACTCCCAAAATGTTCCCTCTTTCTTTGTTTCCTATATGGAATTTTCTGTTCTTACTCCGGCTTCAAAAGAATGATGAGTAGCTACAATCTCACTGGCCACAATCTCTCTCATCTCTCTCCTAAGTAAATTCTCCTCTCTATTTCCATTAGCCACTGCCTGGCACAAGCCTTCCTCACCACACACCTGGAGTACTGTCAGGGTCTTTTAATTAGTCTCCACCTACCACGCTGCCAGATAAAGAGCTCATAACACAAAACTGGCATCTCTTAGACTACATTATCTAGAGAATTCCTACTCGATCCCACAGGATCTTCTTAATTTCTAGTCTCCTTTATTGCCATGTTCCAAATTGTAAGTGTAGGTTTCTTTCCAATAGAATTAACTGCCACTTCCCTGTTTTGCCAGATTATTTCATAACTTCACAGCTTTGGTCAGACTGTGTCCCTGACAGATACACTTTCTTATGACAGTGGCAAAAAAAAACAAACTTTTCTTTCTTCCATGAGAGCCAAAGTATAAAACAGTATGACTTAGACTGGCCACATATTTTTTCATTAAAATAAAAACAGCTTAATTGATTTTAATGGAGTTTTTGTTAAGGGGGTGAGGGTGGTTACAACTTAATTCACTGTACTAAAGAGTAGAAAATCTGATGACAAAATTGACTTTGCTTTGTATTTTCTTAAAGGTAAATCAGGGGATACTTGAAAAATAAAAACACAAATGCAGTATTCCAGTATTTCATCTCTTATATATATAGAATATTTGAGAGTTCAATAAGCATATTTATAGAAATAATGGCTTTTCATCCTAAAAATGACCCAGCCAAGGTGGAGTTATTTTTATTACTCCCAATTAAAATTGAAAAACAAGGCTTTGAAATCAAATATAGATATGTAACAATCAAAGTAAAATTTCATAACTGTATGTGTTCTGCCAGATACTTTATTAGTCCTTGAAATTCAAAGAGAAGTAAAATATTGTCTCTGACTTTCCAAACATAGATCTCCTTCTTTACATGCCCATATTATTTCTTCTCTGCTTTGTCCAGACCAGAAGCACAAAAGATACAATCTAAATGGCACCAAAACTTAAAAATAATTATTTTCCAAGAGGCAGATTATGGCAGTGTTAAGATCCTATTAGCTTCCCTGGGCATCTCCCCTGCTAATCTTCAGGCCAAAGGCCTGAAAGACCTGAGATTCTAAAAGAACCTCTTCCCTGCCTCTAAGGTTGTTTCATGGAAATTTTTCTTCCTCTCACTGCTTCCAATTTGTACAGATTAAAATGAACTATTCTACTTGGAAATTCCATCAAGGGACATATCATGAAGCTCCATTGGTTGCAAGAAGGTCTTTTTTATTTCGTCATTACAGTACATCTTACTTTTAATTGGGAGTGAAGGACACATAACATTAAAATATCAAAAAATCATTTAGGTGGATTAGAGTCTTTATCAATTATTCTTGATTAATCAAACCAAGGATAGCACCCATATAACATAAAGGAAAAATTCACTTCTTAGAAGTATCTCTATGAATATGTTATAAAAGAATTATTCATATATTCTTATCCAAGGGTGAGATAGAAGGTAATAATGCTAGTATAATATCACTAACAAAAATATTATACATTCTTATTTAAAATATGTATTATGAAATATTCAAGACATGAAATATGCCAAACTACCTCTCTAGCATCAAACCAGTTGTTCTCTGTACATTCCTCCCTCTCTTCTCTTTGATTTGAATATTTAAGGGTGATCCTGTCTACACCAAATAAGAAACAAAGATTCAAACATGCTGTTTTAAACAGTAGAGAAAGGCAACTTGATTGTTGAATGCATCACAGAGATCACTGTGCTCGAAGACAGACTTGTGAGTTCTTCTCTGACTTGCTATTTAATAGTCCTGCTGGCTGGGTGTGGTTCTCATGCCTGTAATCCCAGCATTTTGGGAGGCTGAGGTGGGCAGATCCTTTGAGCTTAGGAGTTTGAATCCAGCCTGGGAAACATGAGGAAACCTCCTCTACAAAAAATACAAACATTAGGGAGGCTGAAGTGGGAGCATCGCCTGAGCTCAGGAGATCAAGTGACAGTAAGCCATGAATGTGCCACTGCACTCCAGCCTGGGTGACAGAGTGAGACCCTGCCTCAAAACAACAACAACAACAACAACAAAAATAGTCCTGGCATATAATATGCACTCTCTTTCCCTCCACAGAGGGTTGGAGACTGAGCCACCCTACCTGACAGAGTGGCCTAAAAGAAAAAAACGTATTTCCTAACCAAAGTGGAAATGAACTGAACCAGTCGATTTCTCTGTGCACAGAGTAACAACAGAGATACTATTACTTACCAAAAATATATATATATATATATATATATATATATATATATATACGCATACACACACACACATAAAACCAACACTTGTGAAACAACCACCCAACTGAATAAATAAAACACCATCAACAATGTTGAAACTATGTACCTCTTCATCACATCACCTTCTCTTCTTCTCTCTTTTCACTCTATTAATTGCTAATCAGATTTTTGCATTTATCATTGTCATGTGCTTCACAGTTCCTTTTAAAGAGTGAAATATTCAAATTCTTCTTCATAGTCTATAATATACCATCAAAAGGATGTCAACTGGGTATATACAATGTAGATGCTCAATACTCAATGTACATTGATAGGAATATCAATCCAACCCAGTTTATACATAATTACCTAAAGTGTATAAGTAGTATAGCTGCATTTTATATTTTTATTTTAATAAAAAATACCACCATAGATATGATGCCAATCACTGGGACCCTGGTTGTCAGCAGCATTGCCCCTGGAGGGTAATTTTTTTTCAGTGATAATATTCTTCACTTTGCTCCCAGTCAGAGTCATTCAGCTTATTCTTCTTTGGTGGCCTGAAAGCTTCACTCGTCTTCCTAACTCAGCAGCCAACAGCAAGTTCTAACTTCAGAATCTGGGTGATATTTTGAGAAAATAAAACTATTTTTTCTCAGCAAGCCTGTGCACATGAGCAGTCAGGGACTGATTTTCTGGTTTATAGATTATCTAAAATCCTTTGCTCTTTTTTCTTGCTTTTGGCCATTTCACTGCTCATTAGTATTGCCACTGAAGAGTAGAAAGGAAAAATAAAAAGAAAAAAATCAAAGCAGCCAGTTTTGCTATTTATTAACTGTTTATTAACCACAACAAGAACTTTTGTGGAGAAAAATAGAAGCATTGGCTAGTTATCTTGTGAACTATCTGTTATGTTCACTTTTCAGTATTTTTCCTGTTCTCATTAATACCTATATATTTATAAGTCAATATAAATATGTTTTCCTGGTAATAGCTATGCCACTTGTAAAGAAACTTTACTTCTGCTATGGGGTAGATTTTTCTATCATTGCCAAATGTCATAAATGTCAAATGTCATAGAACTGTCATTTTCAATGATGTTTTATATATATAGCAATGAGGATAGATTAGTAATATGAAAGAGCAGTGTACTATTAACTTTGAAAGTGAGAGTAAAAATGGCAATTTAATTTTTCTATACCCAAGAAATCATGCTTAGTGGAATATCTAATATATGCTATTAAATTTAGAAAAGATCTTATTAGCTTCATTAATCACAAAATAACCACATCTTATCACCTCTTTCTTCCTTACTTAAGCTTGCATGAAAACTACTGACATCTATTTTTTAAAAAATTAAGAAGGAAAATAGTAGACATTCTTCGTTAGCTCTGAAATTGGCATGATTTATGTACTTTGTAGCCTATAGCTACAATGTAGTGAGCTATCAGAAGGCTGAGAAAAGAGATTTCTACTATAAATAAAGACCATTTGTATGTGATAACCTCCTGATCCTATTCATATGTTTTTTTCTGAAATATATGTTTTCATGGCACCTTCAGGCTACCATAAAGATGGCATTTATTGAATTATCACAATCTCCAGTGCCACAGGAGACCCCAGTCATTCTGCTGGGAGTTCCAAATTGTTCTACCTTCAGCTTCCTAATGTTATAATATTTTCTCAGGAGGCAGATACTCCTGGAAGTTCTAAGGATAAGAAAGTGTCGTGTTTCAATGTTCTGTATTCTAATAATGACATAATAGGTCTAAAAAATCATCTTTTTTCAGAAGGAAGATTCTCCTGAAAGTTCTTATAATAAGAAATGTGTCTTGTTCCAATGTTCTGTATTCCAATAACTACACAATAGGTTTAAAAAAAAATCTGGTGTCACATGTTAGGTTTCATGTAATCCTAAATCAATATGTTCTGCAAATGGAATATGAGATTCTTTGACTCATAATTTCTCATCTTGAAATTAATGAATTATAGAAAATGTCCAAAACTCATCATGACTACCCTACCAGATAACACAACAGCAGTCCCTCTGAAGTTCATGAAGCATCACCCACATTAATAAGGCATTAAAAATGGAAAAATAATTTAAGAAGAAATGTATAATGGTTCTTATATAGGTCATGCTTCCTTTGGGCTATGCTGAGAGTTGTTGGTATATCTAAAAAGAAAATTAAACGGTTTCCTGTTATTTCCATATGTAGAAGCAGCAAAGAAGATCTGGATTCTGAGTAGCAAGACAGGAACTGTCACTACGCCACTAACACAATTTTGTTTTTTGTTAGATTGTGGAGAGTATCAGAAAGAGGAATCAGTCCTAGATTTTAATTCACTTTAAACTTAATGCAACAGAACAACAGAACTGGTTCTCTTTTTTTGTGTGTGATGGAGTTTTGCTCTTGTTACCCAGGCTGGAGGGCAAAGGCGTGATCTCACCTCACTGTAACCTCCACCTCCTGGGTTCAAGCAATTCTCCTGCCTTAATTACCCAAGTAGCTGGGATTACAGGAGCACACCACTACGCCAAGCTAATTTTTGTATTTTTAGTAAAGACGGGGTTTCACTATGTTGGTCAGGCTGGTCTTGAACTCCTGACCTCAGATGATCCACACACCTCGGCCTCACGAAGTGCTGGGATTATAGGCATGAGCCACGGTGCATGACTAGCTATTTGTCTCGCCACAGCTATTAAGCTATTACCTGGTCTTTGGCTTTTAAGATACTAAGCCAATCCATGGCATGACATTTTAATGATGTTGAAATTATGTACAATAAACACATCACCAGTTTTAGGTGTTCATTCCAACTTAAGTCTGAATTTAAGTTTGCATAGTATTTCCTTCAAATGATATTTCACTACCCCAAGAAGCTATGAATTAGTAAACAGAAAATATCTTTTGATGTCCTATATTTCATTAAGTTCCTGCGCCCCAGCCAGAACACAATTTGCTTTATTTCGGAGCAGTCGTTGCTATTCTCAAACCATAAGATTCCTATCCTATCATCTTTCAAATATTCCACATTTACATATCAATTAACAGATGTAACAAAGCAGAAACAGCCATGTGACATCCATATCACATTGTATCCACAAGACAAAATGTTTTTACAGAGGACATAACACTTAAAATAACAAAGAACACACAAAAAAATTAATTCACCTGCTATTAGCATGCTTATTTTAGTACTGATTTTATTATTTTAGGTGCAAAATCAATATATACAACTTATGGGTATATTAATACTAATCAAAGAACTAAGATTCATATTCAAAAGGTTGAATTCTGAAGTCAGTATATTTAGAACATTCCCTTTCCTCACATCCATCTATGACTGAAAATCTATCATCCATGGTATAGTGCAAATAAGTAAAAGATCCATAAAAGAAAATATTTAAATGTGTCACAGAAATCATATGATATGCCACATTAATTTATCTATTTAATTTCTATGCTGCAATGATAAACTTTGCCATGTAATTACTACAGGTTGAATATCCTTTATCTGAAATGCTTAGGATATGATGTGTTTCGGATTTCAGAATGTTTTCAGATTTTGGAATCGTTGCATATAGATAATGAGCTATCTTGGGGATGGGATTAAGGTAAAAATTAAATTCATTTATGCTTCACATATACCTTATACACATAGCCAGAAGGTAACTTAATTTCATATAACATTTTTTATAATTTTGTGCATCCATCACATGAAGTCAGGTGTGGAATTTTCCATTCGTAGCATCATGTCAGTGCTGAAAAGTGTCCAATGTTGGAGCATTTGGATTCTGGATTTTGGGATTAGGAATCCTTAACCCATATATCCTTATTGTACCCAGACACATTAAAAATTTGTAAAAAGTGTTTCCAAAGTGATATTTTAAGCAAATCAAATTCATAACAGAATTTGCTTAGAGGAAACTTATAATCGATTTAAATTTGTCTATTATAACAAAATTTTATGCCATTTTAATACTACTAACAGAATAGAAATATATGTGTTCCTGGAATTAATACATTACTAAATGACTAAATATTTGACATTTGTAATGTTATATCAATAGTATGTAAAATGTAATCTACTCAAGTTCAGATAAAAAATTTCTATTAAATTTGAATGGCAATCTGGGAAACTAAATGAAGCTAAATGCAAAACAATTAATAGATTATGTTTCAGAGAGGACATATAAACTCTAAACTTCTCTCTCTGGTTAACGTCAGTGTGTTTGGCCTGGTATCACTTGATTCAAATTTAAAAAAAAAAAGGTTTCCTTGCTATCTGAACGTTTTCTATCCAAATCAGGAATTATATAAGTTGAAAGAAAAAGGGGTATCAATTTTAAATTATTTTACTGATAATTCTCTTATGACTGAATATTCAAAAAATTATCATATATACATATATATACCAATGCCCAACTGTAAAAGGAAATATTTCCTTTTACCTAATATTCCCTTCCTTACCACTTTCTTATGACAAAACTCATAGAATTCCTTATATTCTATTAAATCTTCAGGTTCTATACAGTCGGTATTTTGTCACTTGTAGTCCACTAAAAGCACTTTCTTTAAAGTCATCTTTGTCCTCAACATTTTAAAGTCCAGCAATCAAATCTCAATTTTCATACATACAGTTTAACAGGATTTCTCCCTTCTTCTTCCAGAAATACTTTTTTCACATGGCTTCCAGAATACCATGTATTCCTGGTTTCCTCCTATCTCACAAGCCACTCATATATCTCTTTTCCTGTATCCCCCTGCTCTCCTTGTACTCAAACTTTTAGAATGCTAAATGACATAGTCTTGGACTCCTCTCTGCAAGCCTTCCCCTTCATTCCTTTATTTATTTATTATTATTATTATTTTCTTTTTTAAATTTTATTTTTTCATGTTATTGAGGTACAGCTGGCATTTGGTTACATGAGTAAGTTCTTTAGTAGATATTTGTGAGAACCTGGTGCACCCATCACCTGAGCAAGATACACTGCATCGTATTTGTTGTCTTTTATCTCTTGCCCCCCTCCCACCCTTCCCTGCAAGTCCTCAAAGTCCACTGTATCATTCTTATGTCTTTGAGTCCTCATAGCTTAGCTCCCAAATATCAGTGAGAACATATGATGCTTGGTTTTCCATTCCTGAGTTACTTCATTTAGAATAAGTCTCTAATCTCATCCACATATATATATATATCAGAGTTTATCCACTCAGTGATTGATGAGCATTTGGGTTGGTTCCATGATTTTGCTATTGTGATTTGTGCTGCTATAGACATGCATATGCAGGTATCTTTTTCAAATAGTGACTTATTTTCCTCAGGATAGATACCCAGCAGTAGGATTGCTGGATCAAATGGTAGTTCTACTTTTAATTCTTTAAGGAAACTCCACACTGTTTTATACAGCGGCTGTACTAGTTTACATTCCCACCAGCGGTGGAGAAATGTTCCCTGATCTCCACATCCATGCCAACATCTACTGTTTTTTGATTCTTTGATTGTGGCCATTCTCACAATCTATATTTACAATGATATATTCCCCAAATGTACAGCTCAAATCCCAAATTCACCTCTAAATTTCAGGCTCAAATAATAAACTTCCAATGTAAACTCTCAAGTTTGTTGTCTAATAGAAATACAAAATTTAATAAATGCACATTTTTATTTGTACCCAAAATTTGCTCATGTCCCCATATTCCCCATATTAGTTAATAGTAACACATTTCCCCCATTTATTTGGATAAAATACCTTGGAAGCCTCTTACTTTCTCTGGATCTCTCCCACCTGACTAATCTATCAGAAAATTCTGTTTTTCCTGTCTTTAAATTATGTCCACAATCTGACAACTGTGCATTTAGCTAAACTACCACCTTGATCCAATTAGCTACTGTCAATTTATACTTCTACTCTATCCAGTGCACTTAAGCAAAGGCTATCTTTCTAAAATACAAACTCTTTCATATCACACATTTTATCTCAACCCAAATATATCTAGAAGATTTAAATACCCTACCATGACCTATAAGTCCCTACAGAATCTTCCCCAGTGCCTTTTCAGACCCCTTACTTCTATTTCCTGCTTTTCTCACTGAACTGTACTCCAGTTGGCTTTGAAGTTATTTCTTAAGTAAACTAAGCGGATTTTCTTAGTGTCTTATTTCATGGCCATCATTCTTGCTATATCCTCTGACTGAATTATTCTTCATCTGCTATCCACATGGTTCACATTCTTTCTTTGAATCAAGTCTCTGTTCCGATGACAGCACACTTAGTCACTCTTCATTCCCTCATTTTACTTCACAGGATTTATCAATACTTGACATTACATTATATATTTTCTTATCTGGTTGCCTCTTCCATAAGAATGTAAATTTCTTAAATACAAAAACATAGCTTGTTTGTTCAACATTTTAGAGATTAAAAACAATGCTTTATACAGAGTAGATTCAGATATTCTCTCAATTAGCACACATACTATATGTTGGTAGTAATGCTTATATTACCATACAGTTTCAGGAATACTAACTTCTAGAATTATAATGACTTTGTTAATGAAGCAAATACCTTATTTAAGCCTACTTAGGAAAAATCAGGTACTCTGAGCAATAAAATAAGATTTTTTTAAATAGTACTTTTAATTATTTTAGTTTGAAGAAAAATATATGTCAATTGCTCTTGTAATATAATTTATCACCTAATAATTTTCATTAAAAATTTGTTAATGAGGAACTTGACTACAGAGTTATTTAAGAATATGTAACACCGTAAGTAGAACTTTGGTGCTTATCTTCTGGTGTTCACTTGGCTTCCCTCTATCTACTCAAGAGGCTTTCAGTGGGTCAACTCAGCTTCAACTTCATATTGATGACTACTTGGTGAACAACAGCAGGATAAAAGCGTAAAAGTCTGAAGCAGGAGTCCAGCATAGTGAAGAACCTTGAATTGGTTGTTTTATTTATACTCTACTTTTTGTTTTTAGTGATATCAAGCATATGTTAATATTCCTGATGCACTTCCAGTTTGCAAATTCTAAAGGCAAGTGTACATACACAGTGCTAGTTGATACATAAGACTATTCATCCCTCCAGTCAGTGTTAGTAAACATGAATTTTGTGGTGTTCTATAGGAGTAACCCTGTGGGTAACACCTTGGTATTAATAATAGACAAAACGAAAACAAAATCAAAAACAAAAAACAAATCCAGCTCTCTCAATCTGATACTAGTTATCTAGAATATCTGATGAAGAACTATATCATACATAATTCTTGTTTGCAACAAAAATATCTTCAATTTGAAGAGCCCTTAACTTGAATGATTAAGATTTTGTGTTTCTTATTTCCCCTTGTATTTTCTTTTTTGAAGTTCACTGTGAGGCAGCTATTAAGTATAACTATGTGAACCATACTTGACTGTACCTCTTCTCCCAATTCCTTTATGTTACTCCTTAAATAGAGCAATTGCTCTTCATTTGGTTCATGTAATTTTAGAGATTAAATGAACATTAGTCTAAATCTTGTTTTAGGGTTGTTTTAGGTTGATAAAAATGAAGACTAATGAATTAAATAACTTTCCAATATATTCAATTAGCTATTTATAAATTGAGATTCAGTCCGAAACCTTCTAAATTATAATCCAGAATACTTTTTAATTATATTTTAACATTTCCCATATGTTTGTCAAATTCTCTGAAATGTGTGTACACATTATTTCCTAAAATTCACCAATTTAAATTATGTGAATCCACAAGATGTTCTAATAATAAATTCTAGAACTGCTTTAGTATTTTTCTTATCTTTTAGATATCTGTCTAATCATTTAATTTTACTCTGAGTTTTTAATAATACATTATTCCAACTAATAATTAATGAATTTTAGCATAGGGATAAATCTAACATAAGACAACCTTTTCATTCATTCATTTAACCTAGTGTTGCTTTCTCTAATAATGTGAGTTTGCTAATGTTAAAACTAAATTATCAGATTAAAAGTTGCCCTAAATTTCATTCTCCATTATTCTTATGATGAAATATGCTAGAAGGAAGATTGTACCTTTTTACAAAACAAAGAAATTTCTATGTGAGAATAGTCATGAATTTTACATGGCCACACAAACCCTATGATTGTGGAAGTTGTAGTGATAGTGGTGATGGAGGTGGAACTGTGCATATATACAACACATACAATTAACCAGGCAAAAATTATCTGAAAACATATATGGTCATTCATAAAACTCGATGGTTGACATTATTTTTGGATATATTTGTATCCATGTATTTTTTCACAACTCTATTTTCATATGTTTTGTCTCACAAACAACAATCAGTTTGGAACCTCAAGTATCCCACATGTAAGCAGAGCTACCACAGTTACAAACTGCTTAACAGACTACTTTATTCACTAATGTCTGTTTACTCCAGCAATATTAAGCATACTTGCATCCTTCCTAATGTCTTAGATTTTATTCATAGAGAATAAGTAGTAGTTTAAGAAGATATTTCTCTTGTATTTTAAATCTGAGAAAAAAATTGCATTACTAGGTCTAGAAATCTAATTCGTTTAGAGGGTATCAGGTGTGTTGATATGTCCTAGCATTAAATTCTTACAAGAATAAGAGACAGGGATAATACTTTATTTTTCTAGCTTGAAAATAAAAACTATCTATATCTTACAGCATCACAAATGACATTTTTTCTGAGAATTTAAAAAATATTTCATATAGTTTTTGAGTAGTACTACAAAAAATTTTTAAAAATAACAGTAACAGCTCAGAATGGGGTGACACCTAATGGCAAAGATATCTTTATAGGCCATAAATGTATTTTCTAATAAACATTATACTGTAGTAATACTTCCTTTGTATTGCTACTCACCAATATGCTGTCTACAATATAAAATATCATGATAATCCAGTAGAAATGTGAATATCTTACTTTTCAAAAATAAAGTAATATACATAAGTGAAAAAAAACCTTCTAGATTAAAACGTGGTTTTAAAATTGCAATGGCTCTTCAACATAAAATTATCATATAATAAAATTATCCTGAGCTATCAGAAAGAATAAAATGTATCTTCCATTGATCCTAATAATTTCAACTGGTTTTTATTTTTGAATAAATAAAAAGTTAATCACCTTGATTTTTATTCATATTTGGCTTAAAATTTATAACATATTTAGTGGATGTACATTTCACCTGGAGCAGAAAGCAAAGGTCCTTAGTGTAATAGCTTATTAGTCATGTCAAAGTTGATATCTTTCATTAATAACATTGTCTAACTTAATACACATTTGAATTGTGCTTCAAATGACTGTATTAATCATACAGAGAAGAATAATAGTAAAGCCAAGTCCCTTAGAACTTTCTAGAAGTTTACACAGATACCAAGAACTTCAAGAACAAACAACTACTATAAGAAGAAGAAGAATAAAATAGTACTGAGATATCTTACACAATGCAAAAAGTCCTTGAGGAGTCCTGGGGGTTATCAATGCAAATAATGTAGCCTACTGAAAAAAAAATGGTAGAACAGCGCATCTTCTGGGAATACTTTTACATTCTGTAATTGACAAAATAATCTTTACTGCAGAAGTAAGAATAACTGGTATTTTACATTTACAATCTATTATTGTTTTTAATGTTGACACATTTTATTTACCCGATTTTATACTTTAATTTGAACATTCTCATAATGAAAGTATTCTGTGGATTGACTTAGGTTTCTCAAACACAATATCACAGTTGATTATGATTTCAGAGGATAAAGTATCATCTGTTTGCAAGAAAAACAAGAATAAATGTATCTTTCCTTCTCCATGTAGACATAATTATTTTACTATGACTGATCTCAACAAAAATATGCTACTAATTTGTGTAATATGTGAATAAGTACACTCAGTGTTCCTTGTGGAGATATATAACTGAGGATAGCTAATTTACAATCAGTTCTGTGAGCACAGGAACCAGATAAAGAAAGGAGCATACATTAAACTGTTAAAACATGAGATCCTCCATAGCTGATATGAAGCAAAACACAAACGGTGCAGTTGACTGGAAATGCCACCTAATCCCTGCTTAATTAAGGCAGTGCTCAAAACGCCTGTTGTGTTTAGGGAGTAAAGAGTGTGGGACAACTGATGTATGAAGAAAATAGCAGTCAGCGTGGCTAATCTCAAAGACTTTGGAGCTTTCTAGCTACATAAATCAGAGCGACTTCTGAATAGCCTCATAAAACACAGTATCATTGCCATTCCACACACGACTTTTTGGTTCTTCCTACAGCATGCAGATCATTAGGAAACTTCTAAGCAATCAAGTAATGTGGGTCTGATGAAATTACTCAATCAATGCATAGGCTCAAAGTAGAAGCATAATTCAAAATTGCATAGTTTTTATATGTCAAAAGACCTTTCTTTTATTGGGGCAAAGAAGATCACAACCCAGGTGATTCATTTTTAAATACTATATGTTTGTTTATATGTGTGTGGATATGTTTTAAAGAAATATATGTAATTATTAAACATTTTAAAATATGATTTAATTGATACTTGAAATAATTATAAAATTGCGCATTTTTGACTGAAATAAATACATTTTCATTTCAATCATTATGGTTTAACCATTATGTCCCATCACTGTAGTGAATCAGTATGTCTAACAAAACATATTAGAGTTTAAAATATGTAATTGACCTTACTAAACTACCCATGAGGTAAAAAATGAAAAGGAGAGAAAGGAGATAATTTTCATACATATACAATTTGCTTCAATACCAAAATAATTCAATATAGAAAAAAACCTCTTATCTTTTTATCTTTCCACTTTGACTAAACTACATATTGCAGCTACTTTCTGCTTGAATACATCACATGAGGTTGGGAAAACCTTTCATTTCCGGATTATCTCCTTCTATCTCTGGAGGTGAAATACTCCCTTTCCCTCCAGTTTCATCACTTTCATTCCCTTAGTCCTGAACTAATACATTTCCCCATAAGCATATTTCTTACATTAAATATTTAAATGAAGGCAATCACTTCCTAAAAAAAATTATTGTTTTCCCTATTCAACCAAGTAAGTAAACTAATCCAATTTATGTTCACTGGTGCTTTACAATTTTAATATGGACATTCGGTTTTGAATTTATTATACTTTTGCTGAGAGTGGGGATGGAGGCACTGAATTACACACATACCACCCATGATCATTATTGTTTTTTTTAATTTAGGAGTTAATGTTTTTCAATATTACAAAAGATAAAGTTTGATAGCTTCATGACAATATTAGGTAGCCTATAAAGCAACTAATTCTCTCATCAGATGTACTAATTACATTCAAGTCAAATTAATTGTGTCGAAAGTAACTGTATCTGCTGTACACAGTTAATATATACAACCAGCCTTCTAAAGAAATCTGTAATTTGTACTCACTTTTTTTAAATGGTGGTTATAAATAAGTAAGCCAAGTCGCTCTGACAAAAACAGTATGCAAATAAAAAAACAACAACAGTTTTGTTCTATTTTGAAACACATGTCCAGACTGCATTGCAAAATAGTATTTATCTAGTAAGGGATAGCAAAAGCTGTAGGTATTTGTAAATAACGTATTTATCGTGCAGACCACAGAATATGCAATAAAATAAGCCTTTTTCCACAAGCTTTTCCTTCTGAGAGAAGAGCACCCTACCTCAGAAACCCCTAATCATAAAATGAATATAAAGGTATTATGATTGTATATCCGCATTCCTGCTCCAATCATTTACAACTGGACATAAATGTATGCTATTTCTTTAAAAGGAGCATAGTTCATTTCTGAACTCTATCAGAACATTGCTGAACCATTCAATGAGACCATAATTTCTCGCTGAAAAGTTCTGAATCTGCAGGCACTGGTAGCC
Source organism: Cheracebus regulus (assembly GCA_963574635.1). Lineage (NCBI taxonomy): Eukaryota > Metazoa > Chordata > Mammalia > Primates > Pitheciidae > Cheracebus > Cheracebus regulus. The sequence continues at coordinate 18,596 of CAUYQU010096418.1, forward strand.
CCCAGGCAAAACGGCATCCAGCAGGCAAGCTATTAGTGCTTGATTTACTTAATGCATAAGTGCTAGGTTTTCTGTATCCTGACCTCATTACACCTTGCACAGAGACAGACAGTTCTACTGATATAAATGATAGAGAATGGCAGACATGTTTACAAAGACGGCCTCTGAGACTAAGAGAGGAAGTCCCCTGGAGCTGAGGGGCTGGCTACTGTGGGCGCGCACGTCAGGCAGAAATCCCTCGCTTGGGCGGGCACAACCGCCACCTGCAGCAGGTTCCCCTACCAGGAATGTGTGTACGTGTGTGTGTATATGTGCGTGTTGCGCGGTGGAGAAGCCGGGGTACAGATAGGGGAGAAGCTGTGACCCATCTGTCGCTTCAATTTGCAGAACACCAAGCCATGCGTACAGATAAAAGTCCTGTGCCCAGAAAAATTCCCCCAAAGGGACCTCTCTGCAGCCCCGCAAAGAAACCGTGCTGGCGAATTTCCGAAAAAGAAATCGTCGCATTAACGCAGAAAAGGCTTCAAGAGCCTGTCTCTGCTCAGCTCTCACTGATTAGCAAGTGAGAAGAGTTGAAGCCTGAAGCTGAGAGCGCTGTGCATGATAATGACGCGCAGCCCCCGCCCGCCCGCCAGTCCGCCGCGGCCAGTCCGGGCCCGTCTCGTTGCCAATAGGTGGGGCCACGAGCATCTCGGAGCCCGCTCCGCAGTCTTTCTCAGAGCCGGGCCCGCCGTGGTCCCGTCGCCTTCGCTGTCTGCCTTGCGCTGCTACTCGGAGTTGACGGCGAGGCGCCGCTAAGCAAGGCGGGTATCTCTGAGGCCGCCCCGAGAGCGGTTTGCGCGCTTTAGCTTCCTCGCCTTTCCCAAGCGCCCGGGGCCAGTTTCGCCGCCGCGCCAGGCCCCGAGAGCGTGTCCGAGGAGGCGAGGCACGCGACTCACAGTCCTTGGCGACACTGCTGCCAGCCCCTCCCGCCACCGTCTCAGAGACTCCACGCGAGGACCGTAAAGCCAAGAGGACGTGAGAGGAAAGGGAGGCTGGGGGCACACCCGGCACCCCGTCACCGCTCACTACGCTGCGGCGAACTCAGCCGGCTCACGTTGCAAAACCACCTGTTCGATCTGAAGGGAGCTCCCCCTTCCGATCCCCCCAACCCAGCCCAGTTCTTTTCATCTCACAGGTGACATCTCCTCTGCTCCCCCAAAGGTAATCGTTTTAATGGAGCAAATGTACATCCGGGAAAAAATATGGAAGATACGAGTCAATTAAACTCCCTTTCCTCACACACTTAGAATCCCTCTGCACTTCCCAGCACACACACACACTCAGGTCAACTCGAGACCCCCACGCATCCAGCCACATTCCACGATTCACCGCGAAACAACAGCACAAGTAGAGGTTCGAGCATCCACATCCTTCCAAAAAACGGAGCAAGTGTGAGGGAAGGGTAGCGAGAAGGGGCAATGAACTGAAGCCACCTCCAACAAGACACACAGAGGGCGGAGAGGGGGAAAGCAAAGGGGAAACCTTCGCGAACGGAAACGGTAAAAGTAACCAGGAGCTGCACCAACCCTTTCTTACCGATGTGAATGATCGAATCCGCATTTGCCGAGTCCCAGGTTCGAGACCACCAGACGGACAAAACCAAGAGCAAGGGAAAAACTTCCATCTCCTCCTATGCCGATTCTCTTGGAGGATGGATTTTCTTCCAATTTTTTTTTTAAACAGTCCAAAGAGTTTGAGGTCACAGTAGAGTTTAGCGCAGCTTTTTCTTTTTTTCTAAATTTCTATTGCCAGAGCAAACCCTTTTATCGTCGCGGAGAAAGGCAGAGGGAATGACAGAAAGAGCCCAGCCTGAGGAAACCTCCTTCGCCAAGCCGTGTCACTTGGAGGGGAATTTTGGCATCGCCAGAGTTGTTTGCAGTTTGGCTTTGGGAAAATATATCCAGCCTCGGCTGCTCCTGGGCAGGGGGAGAGGCTGGAGCTCAGATCTTCCCCATCGCTGCGCGGGGGCCGCGGGTCTCCGGTCCCAGATCCGCCGCAACTTCCAACTCTCCCCTCACGCCGGATGTGCCCCCTTCTCTGCAACCCCCCGACCAAAAAGGACCCCCGCCCCCGCCCCAACAGCCCTTAGAGAATCCCTGGTCTTCGCTGCCAGAATCTAAGTGGAAAGGAAAGATTAGGAGATTCCAAGCGGAGCAGCCAGATTCCACCAGGGAGGGGGGGAAAGCCCTCTCCAAGAGGGGTAGAAAAAGTGAACTTCAAGGTAATGCAGATAGTAATGCAGAAAAAATTCCCTTTCTGCGCGAGGCGCGGAACGGAGCTCGGCGCGGCGTGGCGGGCCCGGGGAGCCGGTTTGCTGGGGCGCGGCGGCGGGGAGTTAGCCGGGCGCGAGCAGCGGGGCCGGGCCAGAGGAGGGAAGCCGCCGCGGGCTGCAGGATGCTTTTGGAGCGGTTCGCCTAGCGGGATGCAGGAAGCGAGGAGCGAGCCTGGCAGCTTCAGCACCAGCCCCACGTTGCCTAGAAATGGATCACCTAGGAGAAGGAGCGAGCCCGCGAGAGAGCGGTGCTGTCAGGCGGAGAGAGGGGGAAACCGAGAGAGGAAGAGCTTCTCTCTAATAACCACCTCCTCCCCCTATCTGCAATACAAGGGAGAAACAAAATAGTGCTCTCATTTCCCATGGAATCTTCAGCCGGGACTGAGAAAAAGGCAGGACTGCAAGAGAAAAGACATTGAAGCTTTTTTTTTTTCTTTTACGAGGTTAAATGCAACCTAAAAAAGCCACCCCACTTATTTAACCTTGCTATTCTCTAACAGGTATCAGACTTTTTCTAGTCTTTGCCTGGAATTAGTCACATTGGTTGAAAACAAATTAGGGACACCTGGTCACTTAGGGAGATAAAGACCTAGAAAGCTTTTAATGAGATTTCAATTATAAAGTTATAAAAAGGAGAGAACGTGCTAATTACCTTTTATACAATGATTTTGTTTTTCTGTCTCCAGTGTATTTTTTAGGCAATCGGGATAGAGAAAGGTTCCTGAAATCCTTTCTATTGATAGAAATTCTTCTCTATCAGGAGAAGATCTAGAAATTTCAAACAATCATCATCATCATCATTAAATAAAACAGAAAAATGTTTCAGTGAAAAGTTTGGTCAAAATATTTCATTGAATAGCTTAATAACCTATGCAGATAAATCAAAATAAGGAAGTTGATTAATCTCTCTCCCATGGAAAAAGCTGAGGAAGTCCTGAATGACAGCCTCCCAGTCTCCAGAGAAAGGATTTTCTGCAAGCTTATTCCTCAACATAAAATCCTGATCATTGTGACTTCTTTTCTTATAGTGATTGACTTACATCAATCTGGCCTCATTGCAAACTGGAGATTTGTTAACACAATCAAGTGACTAGTTGAAGTCAGGTATTAATGTCATAATATTGTTTCAATTATAATTGGTATTCTTTGGGAATGTTGGATGTGTGGATGTCAAACTCATCACATAACCTTTCAGAGCCTTACCTCCAAGTTTGGCAAACCTCTTTTCTTTTAATTCCCTCACTTGAGCCCTTCTCTCTAGCCTGCTGAATTGGGTTACTATTTTTCCAGACACAATTGTACATTCTCACTTCTGGCTGTTTTCATTCATCTTGTACATTTTTTCCTGAACATTCCAGAAAATGCTTTGCTGCCATATTTTTACTTATGTCAATATTTCTGCTTGGAAAGCTCATATTTGTCCTCCCAGTCACTCTCCTTCACCATCTCAAGGGCTAGTTCAAATTCCTTTTGCCCATGAAGTGGTTTCCAGTCCTTTAATATGGAATAAATCCATCCATCTTCTATGCTCCAATAACACACTGTACCTTGTATTAGAGTTAGACCGGATGACTTCTAAATTAGATTATAAATGCCTTGAGAGTGAACACCAAAGCTTATTCACATCTTATTCAACACAGCATTTTACAGAGGACCCCTTTGTTGACTTGAATTTCATCACTTCCTTCTGAATCTGGAACAAACCAGTGCTTCCAAGACACATTCACTGATTACTTACTGTCAATTTTGATCATTCTTTTATCTCTTGTTTCCATTAGTAGACATTGACTCAATATTGATTATATTAATATTGGTGTTAATGTCATTTTACTTTATAAAGGATTCTGATGCAATTCCATAGATTACACTTTGCCGATACAGATAATGAATTGAAGGAAGTGATGCACTCCCTCATAGCTTGCTTCAAATGTTATTTACAGTGATATTCTAAAAATTAATAGGTCACAATGTATTCTATCAAAAAAATTATGGTATAACCATTTAACATGAAAAGAACGCCACCATGATATCTTAGAATATGAGAACTGGGAAGAAGTTCAGAGCATTAACTAGTCCAGTCCTGACTTAATGAATGTCTGTCCTGGAGACAGTCAAATATTGTATAGTCATATTCATACTGTTTCTTCTCTTGGAAATTTGTTTTAATGTACTATGAGCAAAGCATTTTCATTATTCCCAAATCCTCCAATTTAGTAGTTTTCAAATATAGATTCCCTTTGAAATAATCTGGGAAGCTTTTTAAAATGATCACTTAAGGCTAATTTAATCAGGATCTCTGGAGTTTGGGGCATAGCCTGTAATATATTGTAAAGCCTCTATAGTGGCTCTGCTATGTAGCCATCATTCAGAATCACTGTTCTAATACTCAGACATCTAAATGAGTCTGGGTGACACATCACAAAAAGCTTTTGAGGTATAATGACCACTCCTGCCAATCAGAAGACATAGTGGAACCACGAGTTTTAGCTTTCCAAAAGTTACACAAGAAAGTTAGTATAAATTTCAGTTTAACCTTAATTGTTGGATTTTTCAAGAATAACAGTCTTTTTACTGTTGGAATAATTTCTACTTTCAATGATTCCTACTTAATAAACATACATTAATTATATTTTCTACTATTTTACAAAATTTTCTGTCATGATGTATATTTAGTTGGCTGGATACAAATATTTATCATGTGTGAGTTAGATATTAAATTCCAGAAGAAAAAATATGAATTTACTGGTTGTGATTATTAAATGTTTTAATGACAGCTATCTGTTGGTTTCATTAAGATTGCTTAACTCTAATTCAAGCCTTATTATATGGAAATGGTAATTGTAACTGGCCCACTGTGCTTAAATTCGACCGTGTGAAATTCCAGCATGTATGGCGGGAAAATAGCCCTCAGTAACTGAAGATTTATAACAAATGACTAGCTGTTTAAAAGTTAATCTGTTAACTTTTAAACAGTTAACCATTATAATAAATGATTTGTTTGGTGGATTTTTTCTTCCAAGGTGGAGACTGTTACTTCATTCAGTCATTGGTTGTGATATGAACATCAATTATTTGAAGAAATGATATATAACCTGAACTGCCTGGAGATTTAAACTAATACATCGTTGTTATTGTTGTTGTTTTTTTTTGTTTTGCTTTTGTTTTGTTTTGTTTTGTTTTGCAAAACAATTTGGAGAAAGACTGATTTGCATTGGTGATGGAACTACAAATGCTGACTCCTTCAATCATGTACAATTGTGGAAAGAAAGCAAGGTAATAGAATAGAAATTCTTGGAACATATACTTTTTTCATTTTCACTGTTAAAATGCTAAGAATACCAATGCTTAAATTTTAAAAATCAGCTACTTATTGTTATAATAGCAGTAAGTCAACTTACACTGGTCAATTTTAAGGAACTATTAAATAATATTTTAATGACTCATGAGTTTTTAGTATAAAAATCTATAAATTTATGAGTCAACTTACTTGAAACTTAAAGAGTTGGTTTTTAAAAGAATATAATCAAAATGGGACATAATAAATTTTGAGCATTATTTCTAATTATTTATGATTATATTATTAATATTATAAATATGGCTAGTCACACAAAAGATTCCAAGTACATTTCAACCTTAATATGAGCATGAAAGGAAAACTGTAAAAGGGCAAAGACTGACCATCTATAGATACAAGTAGTTGTGGTAAGTGGCTGTAAGATTGTAATTGGGATGTTTGTTTGCAGATATGAAAAACAAATTCCTTTTGGTTGAAGGACTGAAAGAACAACTTTTTTACTTGGCACATCAAAGAAGTTCAGAGCTCATTGAGGCTTCAGGGGTTTTATCATTCAGTGTCTTGGTTTTCTAGACAACAATGGGAAAATCAAGTTTTATAAGGTGTACTAATATTTGTTGGAAGCCTTAAACTTAGAAAGCACATTTTTTTTTAACTTTTAAATAAGCTTTAAAAAAATACTTAAATTACATACTCCTATATAACATATTTATGCTAGGCATATCTTGACCTCATTTTTTTCAGGTCAACTTCATACTGACTTACGACTCACCACTCTGTCAAACTATTTTGTCTGTGACACTAGTGAAAATCTTATCCTCAGTGATAGTTTATATCTCCCTCCCTCCTTCTCTCCCTGCCTCCTTTTCCTTCTGTCTCCTTCCCTTCTCTTCCCTTGCCCCCAACTTTTCTTCCTTCTAAAATAAACTTATAATCGCTTTCTTCTTTACAAGGCTTTCTGTAATTCTATGAAGCTGTAAATCTATAGCCCCTTTCAAGACAATGTCTTATTATCTTCTAACTCAATGAGATATAAATTCTAACCAAATTTTGCAATTTGAATGATTAATAAATACGAGTGCTTTACCAAACTTATCTATTATTAAGGTTGATTCAAGTGAAAAACTTCTACTTTTAAAGTTTTCTACCAGTCTATGCATTAGCAATGATACTGAACTTTTAGAAACAGGGATTCATGCACATTAATAGTTCTTTTAGTTGCCTTATCTTTTCTGTCCAAATGTTGATGTGGCATTTCAAGAGAAATGTTAATAAGCATCAAACAGCGGTTGATGGAGAACAAATGATGACTTGTAACCCAGAAGGGGCACGTTACTAAGATTGGCCCCTCAATACATTATATCCTGTCCCCACAAGATGGCAGCCATGCTTGATGTAGATTTAATCAGCTTACTTTTTGAATGTCTCAACTCTTTACAGCTTACAAGGATATTATTAACTCACACTAATCAAATAGCTATAATGAAGCAAACTTTATATTTTAAGGGTTTTTTTTGGCAATTTGAATATCTAAAGTTTTATTTCTTCTAGTTCTAAAACTTTCATAATGAAGTAATAGGTTTCTATTAGAAGGCTTCAATAAGTATCTGCTGCATTCATATTTTCTCTGGTTTGAATCACTTGCTTAGGATTAAAGACCAATAAAGCCATTTCTTTAATAGAAATTAAAGACCAATAAAATGCCACTGACTCCTGAGTTATAGGATGAGTAGAACACTGAGACATTATTTTGTGATTCAAATTTCTGGCATAAATATTAAAGTTTCAAAAATGAGTTAGTTAATATAGCTATTTGCTTTTAAAAATAATAAATATTTTATATATCTTGAAATAAGAAATCACACTTTGCCATGGGAAAGAAATTTTCTATCAATTATATCATTGATCTTTTTCATGTGACATATCAGTTGAGGCAAATGTCTGAATATATCAAAAGCAAAAAACAATTGTATTATGTCAACAATAATGAATATTAGCATTTTAAATCCTAAAAAATCAAATTTTATCTTTTCATAATTATCTTTTATTTATGAAATTAATTTTTTGTAAAATATTTGTGTAGACACATAAGTGACTCAGTAGAGAATATATCTATGGATTATACTGCAGATAAACTGTACATTTTGGTCTCAAATATATTATATTTTATAGTAGCACATATGAGGAAAATGTAAAAAGAGAAACAAAAGCTTAATATATTTATAATATGTCTATAGATAGACTGAAGATTTTAAAGGAGTCATAGAATTTATAATCATTTCATTTCTTAGTGGGTAGGTACATAATTTGTATATAATTAAATACAATAGATTCCTTATTCCTCCTTGGTTCTGCTAATTGGTGTTGAGTTTAAGTATTTAACAGATTATGAATAAATTAATGAATTAATGAGTAAATGAAAGGATAAAATAAAAGTTTTTTAATATTGTGGAATATTACCCATGCAGCATAATACAAAATCATCTTAACTCCAAGATAAACAGATAACTGAGCTATCAAGTCTTCTCTGTATGAGATTATTTTGCCTATTTGTCAGTCCCATAGTTCACAACACAAATAGAGGTTATCCATTTGGTCTAGAACAGATGGAAGATATTTTCAAAGGGTTCTTTGGAATATGTCAATAAAAATTATTTCAGCAATAGAAGCCAAAATATGAATCTCTGCCCAAATTTAACTTGACCTATTTGCAGTATGGTTTATATGACTAAAGAGAATGCTGAGTTGGGGGTAGTTGGACACTAAATTTATTGTAGCTCTTACAAAATTCACCTAAAGTTTGTTAATATAAAATTAGTTACATTGTCAACATTTTGTTTGCTATCCTTTTTCTAAACTTTGCTGCTTTTTCACATTTTTTATTTCATCAAGAGAGTTTAACCATAAAGAATTAGATCCCGCAAAATCAAAATTGTTAAAATAAGACAATATTTATACATTTTAAAATGCCTAAACTGGCATTTCCCACATTGAAATCTATGGAATACTTTGTCATGGAAAATTTTTTAAAAGAAGGCTTGGTGGTCACATAATATTGTAAATGCTAAGTAGATATTTCCTTCTATAGATCCACAGTATAAACTAATATATTAAAAGTCTAGAGAATCCTGGGAAACAAATCATTAACCTGTATTTAACCCAGTATATCCCAACATGTTTAGCAATCAATTTCCCTATTTAAAGTACATAATGAACACTCTTCGTTACACTGTTGCAATGCATTTTCTAAATTCCAAAAGTAAAAATTATTATTTTTGTTGTTGTTGATGATGATTTCTTTTCTGTTTTTGGTTATTTGTATTAGCCACATCACAAATCTGTATGCTGGAGTATCATATCTGGAGAGAAATTCTGGTGTGTGCCATAATAGAAATTTCTTTTTTTTTTTTTTTTTTAATTTTTTTATTGCATTTTAGGTTTTGGGGTACATGTGAAGAACATACAATATTGTTGCATAGGTACACACGTGGCAGTGTAATTTGTTGCCTTCCTCCCCTTCACCTATATCTGCCATT
>CAUYQU010096419.1:0-61091 GCA_963574635.1 Cheracebus regulus
TTGTTTTTTTAGTTGAATGGTCGACTCCCAGGTGTTCCAGTCGCCTGTTGAAAAGGCGACGGGATCTGTGTGATTTCCCCTGCGGGGACACACTGCGCAGGCTGAAACAGCAGCGCTGAGATTTGTAGCACTTTTTTGCCTGGGGATCTCCTGGGCTGGCTCCCTGATTCAGTCCCCCTTTTAATCTGCCTTCCCGTAGCTCCACTCGCCAGTTAAAAGGGCACACAGACCAGTGGATTTTGTACGGAGACCCGCCGCGCTGCGGCGCCGGCAAACACCCGCGCCGGCCGAAACAGCCGCGCCGGCCAAAACAGCCGCACTAGCGACCCGTGGGGCTGCTCTGCCTGGGAATCTCCTGGTCTGGGGGTAATAAAAATCCGTCTGGAAATGCGGCGTCCACTCACCCTCTGCACCTTCACTGGGAGCTGCAATCCTGAGCTGCTCCTAATCCTCCATCTTGGATCTCCCTCCCATAAGTAGTAAATTTTAATTTTACAGATGTTGTTTTTGCACTTACCAAACAAAAATATTACACCAGCTCCTTTGCTTGGAGCCTGGAAAGGGGGCTTGATGCTTTCTCCTGGGAGGGGCCGTGACGCCTTTGCAGGGTAAGGCCTCAGCTGGAGCCCTGGCTTCTCTCAGTGATGCTAGAGGTGAGAGTAGAGCACTGTTTCCCACTGACTTTGCCCACAGGGCACATTTGGCAGTTCTGTTTCACTGTTTTAATTTTTAAGGACACTTGGACAAAAACTCTAAGTGAACACAAAGAATGAAATTATGGTCATCAGTAACACTATCATTTATTTCAATAAGCAAGCTTTCTAAACAATTCTAAAGTCTTAAGAACTTACTCCTGAAATGAATGCAAGTAGCTGAGTCACCATGTGTTTAGGCTAACTATATAATCAGGAGTGTCAGATTTAACTTCCATGGTGCATACAATTTATCTTTTTTTTTTTTTTTGAGACCCAGTCTCACTCTGTCACCAAGGCTGGAGTGCAGTGGCGTGATCTCGGCTCACAACAATCTCCGTCTCCCGGGTTCATTCAATTCTCCTGTCTCAGCTGCCCCCCACCCCCCACCCAAGTAGCTGGGATTACAGATGTGCTCCACTATGTCTGGGTAATTTTGTATTTTTAGCAGAGATGGGTTTTCACCATGTTGGCCATGCTGGTCTCAAACTCCTGACCTCAGGAGATCCGCCCGCCTCAGCCTCCTAATGTGCCAGGATTACAGGTATGAGCCACGGCGCCCAGCCTACAGTATCTATTAAAGGCTAAGTGCTCAAGAAGTACTCATTTGAAGCTTACATATATATTATTAAAACTCAATAAAGCAATTATTTATTACATACCAACAAAAGATTTTGGGGGAAAGAATATCACTGACAATGTTTAGACCGGCAGGCAAAATTCTAGACATTTAGACTTTACAGGCAGACTTTGGATGCTTGTATTACTGTTATTAAATCCGCCACAGACAATGCACCCCCATCACCTGCACTGGAGCAGACTGCTCCCACCACCCCAGGCTTGGGATGCCGCGGTCTGCCTATCAGAGTTAAAACGGTACTCAGAAGCTTCAAGCTCGGAAAGTCAGTTGCAAAAGAATAACGGAAAGAGAAAAGCCACAGAAATTCATGATAAAAGAAATGATGAAGGAGTGAGATCTCTTCGTTCCACCTCTAGGCTGACCTCAGCTGACCGTGTATGTCAGGCAAAGTTTAAAACTTCTCCAGGCAGTGCAGCAGAGAGGGTGAAGTCACAGGTTGGGAAGGCTGGCTGTGAACTGGGTGACCCCAGGCAAGGTTCCCAATCTCTCTGGGCCTGTCAGTTTTCTTATCTTCAAGGGGGAAATATATTTGTATCTACCCCAAGAGGCTCTGGGAGGTGATAAAAGTAACGCATGTGAAGTACTCTATATGTGACAGTTGCACCTGGGCAGTATCTTAAAATTACTAAATCTGAGTAATATATAGAGACTCATTGTACTATTCTCTTTAATTTCGTATCGTTTTAAACTTTTTGAAACAAATGTTTGAAGTTAGTTATTATCAGGTTCCTTAAATATAACACACAAGAGAAATAATCACCTCCAAGGTCTCTCTGGGCTCTGAAGTTCCCTTATATATTCCAGACTGGAAAGAGGAGATTCCCAGGTGGAGATCAGGAGTGGGAGAGAAAGGGAAAGACATTACGTTAATAAGCTGTGACTACCAGTCACTTCCTCAACTGATCACTACATAAGCAATGTTTCACACATAAATGCTTCACTGATTGGACACTGAGCTGACTCCAACTCATTACAAAATACAAACCAAAATGGGACCAGCATTTCTAGACCCAAGCCCTTAGGGATCTAAGACTGGTGCCTGGCACCCTCAACACAGTATCTGTTAGAGTTTAAGTCCTACTCGCTTCCAAAACATCTTCCAAGTGTAACCCAACCAACATCTGGGACAGTGTTACAAGTCCAAACGTTCTAATCACAAAGCAGTCCTCCCATACAAACTAGTGACTCATTCACATTTTTTCACTGCACTGTGTGGCCTGCTTCATATGACAGTCTGGGACTAATGAGCGCTAAAATTCCTGGAGAAGATGGCTCTATTTCTCCTCCTTGTGTAGTAAAATGGGATTTCAAAGCCTCCAACAGATGGCTCCCTCATCTGTTGACCCAGCTAAGTTTCCTCCCAAGGACTCTCAGGGTAAAAGGAAAGAGGGGGTTGGGAGGGGCAGATAAAGGCATCATCAGCAAGCAAGAGAGAATTCTCAGTAAATGAAACCAACATCCCTGCATTCAAGGCCTTCCTGCACCACATTACCTTCTTTTCCCACAAGCTTCACTTTGTTCCCAATAGGCCAACATTCTAAATCAGCTGAAACACAACACTTCTTCGAGGAGGAAATGTGGAGTTTCAGGATACACAGAGCTATGATCAAGCAGACTTTGGCTAGGTCTACAAGTTCTGCCAGTAGCTCACTCAATCACTCTCCTTGCTGGTTCTAAGTCTTGAACTTAGAATCGAATTGCTACTTGCTAGGTCCCTTGAGAAAAGATGTCATTTCCTGTAATACAGAGTCTGGCTCCATTTCTGACATTTGACTGCTGACAGTTTTCAGGCCCCTCCACTCCCCACAGCCCCCATCTGGGCAAGCTGATAAGAAAGCCTGGGGCCCCCTCCTTTGGAACTTGCAGGAAGTTCAAACCACCCAGGCCCAGGGGCCGGACAGGGAAGGAAGCCCTCAACCAGCCCCAACCCCCAATCACGTAAAAGCCAAGCCAGTCTCCTTTCCCTGCTCTCTCAAGACACTTTTGGATGCAAGACCTGCCTGCTCTCCCCCAGAAAGCTTCACTATGTGAATAATTACATCTTTTCTTACTCTCTGGGTGCACTGTGAGGTCTCATCAGGCTGACACGTGAACCAAACTTTGGATGGGTTCATCTCCCCTCTGTACAGTACTTCCCAAAGTGAAAGATCCTGCAAACTCCTTTCAACCTTCATCCAATGATGCATCGGTGCATCGACCCCATCAATGTCTCCCTTGACTCTGGCCAGGAGAAACCTCTGTCTCGCCTTCTCACCAATAAAGCAAGCCTAGTGCAGTTGCAAACAAACCAGCATGAGTTAGGACGCAGAGGCTGCGACCAGTGCCTGTTCCACCCCTGACTAACCAGATGACTCTAGACAATTCCACTGCCATTTCTGAGTCTCATTTTCCTCACCTATTAAAGAAGCGCTAACAGTACATCCTGTGTCTAACTAGTAAGATCATGGTGAGGACTGAACGGGTTAGGAAGTGGAATAGCACTCTGCAAGCCATCCTGACCCACACATGTTCTAACTCCCTCAACACGTCCCGGGCTCCATCTCCATCGCCCAACACTCAGCTCTGCTCTTCTACTATCCTCCTAGCTCCCTGCTCAAACAGAAAAACCCGCCTAGCTTTTCTCAATACACACACACCCTACCCTAGCCAAAGAAGCCACCAGAGGACTCTGGTAACCCCTTTTAGGAAGTCAACCCATACAGACAACTTAGCACCAGCACTCTATTCTCACAAATCCTCTCAAAAAATCCTTTCTTCTTTTATACTGTGAAACATTCAAGATCACATCCACCCAAATCAACCAAAATGACACTGAGGCTTCCGTCACACAGAAGTCAGATTTCTGGAAAATTTGTGTCTGCCACCATGAACTTAAAAACTTCCCAATAATTAAGACTTTTCTGATGAAGTCAGGAATGATATTAGCAAATGTGATTTTAGACAGACTGAATAATGAAATTAGTCAATATTTGGAAGATCTGCATAACTTGTTTGCAACTGCAGTAGGCTTGCTTTACTGGTGAGAAGCTGAGACAGAGGTTTCTCCTAGACAGAGTCAAGGGAGACACTGGTGGGGTTGATGCACCAGTGCATCTTTGGATGAAGGTTGAAAGGAGTCTGCAGGATCTTTCACTTTGAGAAATGCTGTGGCCTACAGAGGTGGGATGGACTCGCCCAAAGTTTGGTTCACATGTCAGCCTTATGAGACCTCACAATGCACCCAGAATGTAAGAAAAGGCTAATTACTCATACAGTAAATCAATACTTTTCCAAATGATGAAGCATGAAGACACAAAATCTTGCATATAGTAAAAGATCCATTCAAAGTACAAGGTAGATCAATAAACTTTAACATAAATGGTTTCAGATTCCACAGTGCAGCTAACCTTTACTAAACTACCATTTGTCACATTTTGAGGTACTGTCAAAGAATATCCATATTATCTAAAAAGTCTATAAAAGAATACTCTTTCCTTTCCCAATCACATCTGTGTAAGGCTGAATTATCTTCACATACTTTCACAAAGCAATATAGCACAAAAGAATGACACAGAAGCACATGAGGTTCTAGCTTCCTCCTATTACCCAGATATTAAAGACATAATAAAAATGCAAAGTAGTGCTACTGCTCTCATTTAATTTTTTGTTTTGAATATTTTTAAAATGTTAATATATAATGGCTATATTATAATGTTATTTTAAAAATTAGTATGTTTTAATTACAAGTTTTAATTTCTAATATAAATATCTACAGAAACAAAAATTCTTCTCTACAATTTCTGTTACTGAAACGTAATTCACTCACCATAAAATTCACTACTTAAGTACAGTCATACGTGTTTAACGACAGGGATATGTTCTGAGAAATGTATTGTTAATTTTGTTGCTATGCAAATGTCATAGAGTGTACTTATACAAACTTAGACAGTCATAGCCTACTTCACACGTGGTTGTATGGGACAGCCTGTTGTTCCTTGGCTGCAAATCTGTACAACATGTTAATGCCCTGAATATTCTAAACATAGAAAAAGTACATTAAAAATACGGTATAAAAGATTAAAACCAGTATGCCTGCATAGGGTACCAATCGTATATGGAGCCTGCAGGACTGGAAGTTGCTCTGGGTCAGTCAGTGAGTGAGCGGTGAGTCAATGTGAAGGCCGAGGACACCACTGCACACTACTGTCAACTGCATAAACACTGTACACTTAGGCTACACTATGACATTATGGTGTCACTCGGCAATAGAAATTTTTCAGTTCCATTATTATCTTATGGGACCACCATTGCATATGCAGTCAATCCTGACCAAAACATCATTACGTGGTATCTAACTGTACAAGTTAGTGGTTTTTAGGACATTTACAAAGTTGTACAATCATCACTGCTATGTAATTCCAAAACATTTTCATTACCCAAAAAAGAAACCCCAAGCCCTTTAGCAGTCACTCCCATCCTCTTCTCTCCCGATCCCTGGCAACCATTAACCTACTTCCTGTCTCTATTAGATTTCCCTGTTCTGGACATTTCACATAAGTAAAATCATAATATATGTGGCTTTTTATGACTGGCTTCTTTCACTTACCATAATGTTTTGAAGGTTCACCCATGTTGTATCAGGTATCACTACTTCTCTCCTTTTAATGGCTAAATATACAGGCTGAGCATCCCTCATCTGAGATGCTTAGAACCAGAAGTGCTCTGGATTTAAAGTTTTTTTGGATTTGGGAACATGTGCAGTACATGTTTATCAGCTGGCCATCGCTAATACAAAACTCCAAAATCTGAAATGCTCCAATGAGCCTTTACTTTGCGCATGATGTTGGCACTCAAAGTTTTGGATTTTGGAGCATTTCTGATTTTGGATTTTCAGATTAGAGATGCTCAACCCCGTATCCCACTGTACAAATACAGCACATTTTGTTTCTCCCTTCATCCACTGATGGGCATTTGAGCTGTCTTCACCTTTTGGCTATCACAAATAATGCTGTGTACATTTGTGTATACATTTTTGTATGAACATGTTTTCAGGTATCTGTGGCATATACCAAGAAGAGGCACTGCTGGGTCATATGGTAACTTCATGTATAACATTTTGACAAACTATCAACTGTTTTCCTCAGTGGCTGCACCATTTTATATCAGCAATGTATGAGAGTTTCAGTAATTTTTAACACCATACATGGGGTCCTGTGACCAAAATGTTTGATAACCTTGTGCTAGGCTGAGGGATACTGAGATAAAAGTGCCCCTTCCCTGTGAGGTCATCATGTGCTACAGGAGCTCAGGCTTAGAGACAGAAAATCTGAGCCACAAACCCTCAGAGCTTCCGAGGCACAGCACAGGGAGTGGCTTTCCTGCACCAGCCTGCCCCAGGTATGAGCAGTCCTCCTTTCGGTGTCTTCCACTCGTGCCTGGTGCTCTCAAGCCACGATGCCACCACTCTATTCTCACCCTCTTTTACTTTCCACCTCAGTGTGTCTTCTCTCCCTCTTGCTTCTGCTGAGCTCCTTTCCACATACCTGTCAGGTTATCGCGCCTTCACTCCTCTCCCTTCCTGACGCTAAGAACCTGCTTCATCTAGAGACACAATTTCTCTCAATTCCTGGCAGGTTTTGTGCTGCTCCAGAATCCCAAGGGTAGACCCTTGGTGAGTGAGGCTGGCAATACTTATTACATCTGTGAAGCAGCAAAAAGTAAGACTTGCCTATACTGAAAGCAAGCCTCAGATGACTTCTGGAAAGAATAGTTTCCCTGAACTTCAGTACCCTACAAAATTCAAACAAGATGACTCAATACTTAGAACATGTCCCCATCACCTGTGAATATGTTACCTCAAATAGCACATAGGAATTAAAGCTGAAGATGGAACTAAAGCTGCTAATCTGCTGGCTTCAAGGCAGAGAGATGAGTCCAGATTTTCCAGCTGAACCCAACGTAATCACAGGGATCCTCAATAGGAAGGCAGAAGAGCCAGAGCCAGGAGATGTGAGAAGAACTCCATCTACCACTGCTGGCTTTAAAGAGGGAGGAAGGGCCTGAAGCCGAGGAATGTGAGCAACTTCTAGAAGTAAGGAAAAGGCAAGAAAACAAACTCTCCCTCAGAACCTACAACAGGACACGCAGTCTACTGAAAGCTTGATTTCTGCCCACTGAGTCCTGTGTCAGATCTCCAACCTACAGCACTATACAGTAATAAATGTGTGGTAAGCCACTGACTCTGTGGTAATTTGTTATGGCATCAATAGAAAATTAACACAGTGTAAGTTCTTCTTTAAAAAACAAAATGTACTTTAAAGAATTGCCCCTTCCCCAGTCTCATACCCCAACTCATTTCATAAGATAGAGGCCCTGACCTGGCCACACCCTTTCCCCTTGAGATTGTCAACTTCCTTTCTTACAGTTTGAGCATCCTTACTCTTAAACCCTTTTTTCCATGAAATAACAAGCATCCGAGTACCTGCTTAATTTCACTGAGTGGCAAGTGTTGACGATTTGCTTCTGTCTTCTCTGCATCCTTAACAATCCAAAATTTCTTCCATGGGCAATTACTTCATTTTCCACCCCGGTTTTTCTTTTTTGCCACTACCTTTAATATATTTACCTACTTTTCGGAGACACATATATTCAGAGACACATATATTAGAACCTCTAGTATGACATAAACATAAAATGATCCCGGATTTATATTCATAAACATGGACACACTTGACAAACCAAGAAACAGTTCACGAAGATCACATCACCATTTGATGGAATACATTTAACTGGCTCAACGAGGAAACCACATCCCACCTGCAACTGCAAAACATCTCCATGCAATCTCCTAGTTCAAAATGTCATTTGTCACTAGTCTCTACAACAAATAAGACGGATTTTATAGCACTAAAAGTTAATATGCACTCATTTATCACAAAGATGGATGAGAGCTAAAACCCCCGTGACTGGCCATGGCAATCCACAGGGCACTCTGATGAAACATTTACACCGGTTTGTCAAGTCCTCCTAGAGCAAGCTTCTTTTCCTGTTTTCTATTAGGAGGTATCTGTGTTCCAACTGAGAAACTGGAAGGATCAGCCACCCGGAAACAATGTCAAATGCATTAAAAATTAATTTAAAAAATTAACTCCATAGTATCATTCCATCTCTGGCTTCATAAACTTCATAATATGTACACTTCACACAACTGTTGTACTAAAACTTCTAGGCCTCACCATTTGTTCTACAAAGGAAAGAACCAAAAAAATAAATCCTTCAATATGTCCAGAGTTCTGTGGGCAAAAACAATGCAAAGGGGCTTTAACTGGGAAAACTAACGCTATAAGCAGCACTTCTTGCTATAAATGTTAAAACATCTCATTATGTGTCATTTCCAAACAGTTGCCAATTTTTTAAAAAATGTACAAAATGATACTTTCTTCTATTCAATTAACATGAAAAAAGTTATTTGCATGGGGCACTTTAGAAAACAAGTTAATACAGTTGACCTTTGAACAACGCAGGGGTTAGGAGAACCAACCCTTTCATGGAGGGTTTGAAAATCTGTGTATAATTTTTGACTCCCCAAAAACCTAATAGCCTACTGTTGACTGCAAGCCTTACCTATAACATAGTCGATTAATACATATTTTGTGTATATAAATATATATATATACACACACACTATATTTATACAACAAAGTAAGCTATTGAAAATAAACTGCTGCTGGGTGCAGTGGCTCACGCCTGTAATCCCAGCACTTTGGGAGGCCGAGGCGGGTGGATCACAAGGTCAGGAGTTCAAGACCAGCCTGGCCAAGATGGTGAAACCCCATCTCTTCTAAATACAAAAATTAGCCAGGTGTGGTGGCGGGCACCTGTAATCCCATCTACTTAGGAGGCTGAGGCAGAGAACTGCTTAACCTGGGAGGCAGAGGTTGCAGTGAGCAGAGATCACGCCACTGCACTCCAGCCTGGGCAACAGAACAAGACTCCATCTCAAAAAAAAAAAAAAGAAAGAAAAAAAGAAAAGAAACTGCTATTAAGAAAAAAAATAAAGAAGGGAAAATAGATCTACTATTCATTAAGTGAAAGTGGATCATCATAAAGGTCTTCATCCTCAAGTTGAAGGCAGCGGAGGAAGAAGAGGAGTTGGTTTTGCCGTCTCCAGAGGAGCAGAGGCGGAAGAAAATCCATGTATAAGTGGACCCACTTGTAAGAGGTATGCCGTTCCTCTTTATATAGACCCATGTTAGAAATACAAAGTAAGGTACACCACCCTTGCCCTCAACATACCTGGGGTGGGAAGTGAGCACACTCCTCCACCACTCACCATCCATCCAGGTGCTCAACCCAACACTGCTGGGTGGCAGAGAATCCAGTGCTGACAGCTGCAGCAAAGTCTACTAAGCCCGTACAATGGTCCAGGCCTAGGCCAAACACTTTACAGGATTTGTCTCATTTATTCTCCTAACAGCCCTAAGAAGGTTTCATTATCCCCACTCCATAAATTAATTAAGTGAATAATGACACAGGATGCAATCACTCAAAACTGTACCCAGGAAGAAGCAGGGCCAGGATTCAAATTCAAGTCTGCCTGACTCAGGCTTGTCTTCTGATATTTTATGTAAGTTTTCTTACCACATTTTATTACATTTAAAATTATCCCTGGTTTTTAAAATCCTTTCAGTTTACCATCTAAGAGAGGAAATAAGAGCATTAATAAAAATGACCACAATTGGCTGGGCACTGTGGCTCGTGCCTGCAATCCCAGCACTTTGGGAGGCCAAGGCAGGGGGATCACCGAGGTCAGGAGTTTGAGACCAGCCTGGCCAACATGGTGAAACCAAAATACAAGAATTAGGCAGGTGTGGTGGCGGGGGCCTGTAATCTCAAGTACTCAGGAGGCTGAGGCAGGAAAATTGCTTGAACCCAGGAGGCGGAGGTTGCAAAGAGCCAAGATCACGCCACTGCATTCCAGCCTGGGCAACAAGAGTGAAACTCCATCTCAAAAATAAATAAATAAAAATGACCACAGCTGTTAAGCAGTAGTTCTCTAGGAGCTGGGATACACAGCTAACTGACACAGAATGGAAACAAAGGAGGAAGGTGAGGAAGGAAGAAGGGCTGATGCCCAGCAAAAGCACAAGCCAAAGTGAGCAAAGGCGCGTCGTCGAGAAACAATCTAGGGAGTGCTCAGAAACAATCTAGGGAGTGCTCGAAACAATCTAGGGAGTGCTCTGTTCCGCTTGTTGGAGGGCCAAGGGTGAGAGAAAGGCCAGAGTTGGCTGAGCCACACTTCAGGCATGACCTCCGCATATTCTGGAAGGCCCCGGGCTGATCCCAGGGACTCGGAATGAATCATCTAAGGCTTGTGAACACAGGACTAAGACCACACAAGACTGACTTTTGGAAGAGTAATCTTTGCAGAAACAATTCAGGCTGGCCCATATGCACTGCTAACATGTGAAATTCCTCTAATTGAAGAAAATGAAGCCACCTGAATACAGCCACGCCTCCCTGCTGTCCCCTCCTCTCCTTCCTCACTGTCAGGGTTGATGGAAGCTCTGGATTACCCCCATCCTTTCCCTCCTTCTCCAGGTGACTCCTTTCATTATTTTGAATCTCTCCCTCTAACCTAGTTCTATCCTCTGGGACTTCAAAGCACACATGCACCTGCCAGTTGGGGGAAAACATAAAACACAGTACCTTCCTTTTCACATCCCAGTCTCACACAAGTGGTCTGCCCTCATTGCTGCACCCTTTGTAATCTTGAATGTCAGTTATTCAGCTTCTGTCCACATTGAAATCTTTCAGAAACACACCAGACTGCCATCAACCACCCATCAAATGCAATGAAACTTGCTCAGTCTTCATGGACTTGCCTGAGAACTCAGAATTGCTGATCATCCTCCTCATCTTGAAGTTCTTTCCTCCTCTGACTTCTGTGGCTGCTTTTCCTGGTTCCTGCCCTAGCTCTGACAACCCTTCCTGGTTTTCACTTATCCCCCTGCCTCACAGACACAAGTGTCACATGGCCCACACCCTCCAACCTTTGCTCCAGCTGCCCATGCCACAGGAACAGTTACAGCATCTTTACCGCGCCCAGTCTTCCTCCCAAGCTGAGGCCTCAGGTTTAACACTGTGGGGAGGATGAAAGCACCTGTCACCAACAGCCGGACTTGGTTGGAAAGGTCAGTATAAGACATTTAGAAAGGGAGGTGGTGGAGAGATCGTGGAGAACCTCACATACAAGGGAAGGTCAGTTAAGGTCCCTGAGAAAGAAAGTGACTTGTTCAAAGGAGTGCGGGCGGGCAACTAGCCTTGAAGGATTGTGAAAGATGGACCTAAATGCAAAGAAGACGACGAATCCAGACCCAGTAAATCAAGGGAGGAACCAGTGTGGCCACAATGGAAACAGAAAGGAAGGGGAGGTCTCTTAAGAGTCCAAGTTAAATAACAAAGCAGCAGCAGCTTTGTTATTCTCCTCAGTCAGTCACTACACAGTTATCAAGCTCCTTCTGAATCCTAGCACTGGGCTGAGTGGTGGTGCCATCAACACGATCCATATGCAGTGCCTGCTTTGAAGGGACACACAGGCTACCTGGGGAAGTCGAGAAAAGAAATGCAGTCCTTTTAAAACAATTTCATAAAACAGCAAGTAAAACAACCTAACAGACAACAAATAATCAACAGGTTTTAAGAGTTTTATCCAAGATCAGATAGTTAACCAAAGGAAGAAAAGTGACAGGGAAAATATGAGGCACTTTACACTACCTGGCCCAGTCTCTGGAATAACTGGACACAATAAAAACAGAGCCAGAGAGGATTCCTAGTCATCATCATCTAAGGTCTATAATTGGCTACATTTATAATGACAACGTTCAATCAGGCTTCATACCTCGCCTGCTTCCAGGCACAGCTCAAGTATACATAAGCATCAAACGAATATGGATGAGTACCCTCAAGCATATACCCTCACCATGAAACTCTGGGGTTACTGTAAAGTCTACACGAACTAAAGCAGTCAGTGATTCTCAAACTTTAGGGCTTACTAAAAAGTGCATGTCCTCTCATCTGATCCCTGAAAATTTACAGTCACCCAGGTAATTAATTCTGATGCAGAGAATAAACAGGTCACCTTTGTAAATGTTCTTAAAAGTGATTTGCAAAATTTGGAGTTACACGAGTCTGCATTCAAATGTGCTTTATTATTTGGTCACCTGTAATAAAAACATTGATTAGAAATTAAAATTTATGAAGTTCAATTTAAAAAATATTCACATATGTTTAGAAAATGTGCAGAATAAGAAACATTAAACAGCATATTAGTAGGCTTAATCTCAAACTTTTCAATTGCAAATTTATATGCATCTTCAGCTCACATAAGTGGTTGGCTCAGCACACTAATAAAAATCCTACGATAATCTCAGGCAAGATAAACTTAAACAGGGAACAGCCTCAATGGAGTGGTTTTCTCAAAAAGGATATATTAAGCCAAGAATATATTCTCTTAATTTATATTTTCATGACTCTTTCCCATTAAAAAAAAGTTCACTGGAATTTCTTCTGTGTCTTCTGAAAGCAAGAATCCAAGTTCTCGGGGATTAGAAAAACAGCTGTTTAAGTCTTTCCTGAGACCACAACTTCCCTACGCTGTGTGGATCTTTGCAAATGTGATAACAAATCCATCTCTGAAACCAAACAATGTTCATGCCCTTAACAGTTTGGCAGATGCCTCTGGCAGGAAGAAATACAGTCGAGGTCACAGCGGGACCTCAAGCCTCACCATCCTGCTCTGTTCTTGTCCTGCTGATGCCCACACGGGAGTGGAAATCAAGACGGACATGGTCACCAGCACGTCACATACTTGTAACAAATGTTGTCCACAGTCCACTGCAAGGCCATTTCAGCCTGAATATTTATCAGTCCATACTGCTTTTTGTTTGTTTGACACTGGACTACTTCCACAGAGCAAGCAGGACAGATCTCCATGATGTAAATCACCAGAAAGTTCCTCAGGGTGCTAGGCAGTCCATGAGATGTGGGCCCATGTTATCTCACAAGAAATGACCTTTACCTAGCAATATTATTAATAACTAATATTTATTGAGCACATTTACTTTGTACCAAGCACTTTATCTTGTTATTTCATTTTATACCCAAAACCATTTTATGAGGTAGACATTTTTACTGTCCCATTTTACAGAGAAGGAAGACAAGCACCAGGCCCACAGCTCCCAGCTTGCGCATAGTGGAGCAGGGGTTCTAGCCCACCCTGGGACTGAAGAGATCCAGCCCTGATCCTTTCATTGGTAACTTCCACAAGGGTAACAACAGCCAACAACACTGGGAGGTGTCCCTGTTTCCAGACAGAAATTCTGGTTTCCCTGCTTTTAGCCTCCCTTCTTTCCACATAGCCTACTCACTCATACCCAGTAAATCACCTTGAAACTCCAACTTCATCACATCACTGCCTTGCTGAGAAATCTCCCTCCTTACCTCGAGAGTAAAGCTCGAATGCCCCAGCCACCATGCGGCCTCAGCCAATGTCTTCAGTCTTCTCTCTTCATCTGAGGCAAACCTTTCTCAGAGTCCTCTCTGTGCCGGGAAGGTACATCCTTTCCTTTTCATCAAAATTAATGAGGCTCCCAGGCTCAGCTTGAGTGCTGCCCCTCCCACCACTTGTGCCCATGAACGTGGGTCAGGCAACCTGCACCACTCCAGAATACTCTTATGGGTGCCCAGACACACCTCTACCACCATACTGAACTCAGCAATGCACACGGAGCGCGGCACAGGGCCAGCCCAACAGGTCCGCAATACATGTGAATGCATTTGCCTCTTCCGCCTTCTATCATTACAAAGATTTTTTGTTTTGTGACTTTTCACTGTACATCCTACTTCTCACATAAACTCTCTATTTCCTGCTAAGCAAGCACTGTTATTCCCATCTTCATAAGCTCTGCAATTTGTACATGTCCAGTACTTGTTGAAAGAGAAAATCTTTTCACCATCAATTCTAAAGCCTGGGGATTTTGTCACCTTGCCAGTAGCCAGCCATATACTGCCCCAGATTAACATGTTGGTACAGATCCGTTCCCACAGTTTTAAAGTTGCTTTTTAAAAAAATGCAAGCCACTTTTTCAAGAAACCTCTGAACTTGAAACCTTTCTCAAAACTAAGACAAGACAGCATCCTAACAAAAGTGTGAAAGAACAAAGGCCACCTTTGGTCCCAAATTTAAAATAAGCACCTATCTTCAAGGCCAGCCTGGAACTTGGCTTAATCCAGCAGATCAGCCCAGCCTCACGAAAAATACACCACTGTGCTCAGACGGGGCTGTTACTATCTGAAAAGGCAGCGGCACTGCCACGCAGGCAGGAAATACAAGGGCCCCCTCTTCTGTACTTGGTTTAGAGAGAGCTGAAAGGTCCCAGACCTACGATCCCAGGGACAGAGTTTCTCTACTAAGCCACACAAAAGGCAGCATGAAGCAGAAGTGCAGGCAGAGTGCTGGTGGGACCTCCCAGGAGCCCTGCCTGACAGGCCTCAACCCCACCCATGCAGGCCCCTTTGGGACCACCCCCAGCCCCTGCCAACCTAAGGAAGCCAAATATCAAATACACCACATTAAAGGCCACTTGATTTTTGCCCTGAACAGAGCAGAAAGAACAGACAGTCAAGTGTGAGATGCTGCCTTAAAGCAGCCTTTGTGTGAACACACAACCCCTCAAGTGTTTCTCACTCTGATTAACAATCTGTCACAAACACCAATTTAGAGGGTAAAATGGTACAAACTGGTAGGGGAGGGTGCTTGGCAGCAGGGGGCACTTTTGGAGTGTACATTAAACAAACCACCACTACAAAACCCTAAATATATCCCTACCCTTTGACTTGGCTATTTGAGTCCTAGGAATTTCCTAAGTCACAAAACAAAGGTATTTTCTTGAATTTGTAGGTAACATAAAAACTTTGAAAAAGGATAAATAGAAGATAAGTAAATGATTGCACATTAATAAAATAGACTACTACACCATCATTAAAAACAAGACAGAAGCATGTTGTTTACTGACATGAAAAAATTTATGTAAAAGAAAAGCAGGTTTTAAAGTGGTACCCAAAGAGTACCTCTCACAAAAAGCAACCCAAAAGCAAGGAGTCAACACGGTAACATCATTTCCACACCAATCAATTAAAACGCATTTCATATGAGAACAACAGACAACCTAGTTATACTATAAATGTCTGTGTCCGTTCTCTCTTTTCATACTCAAATTGGCATTCCAGGTAGACCATTCAGGAATTAGCAATGGCAGCCCTCAATCTGTGCTCCCTAATACAGAAGCCTCTAGCCATATGTAGCAATCTATTCTTTAAAATTAAGTAAGATTTAAAATTCAGTTGTTCAGTCATACTAGCTATGTTTCAAGTGCCTGACAGCCACATGTGGCCAGTGACTGCTACAGTGGACGGTGCAGACATATATTTCCATCAGCATAGAAAGCTCTAATAACAGTGCTGCCCTAGAACAGGAAGAGTGGGTTCAAAGAGGGTAAAATGAGGTGGAACGAGTGAAGACTGGAAATGCAGCCCAATGTCCAGGTGAATGTCCACACTTGGCTAGAGCACGGGCCTAGAGAAAGCAACTGCTGAAAACCCTTGAAGTCTTCCATCTCTCTGTTAATACAGATAGCACTAATCACTTACAACAAACATAAATGAAGTACACAAATAAGTCATATTCTTTAAAGCTGAAATCCACAAATATTAGACTTAGTCCAATGATGCAGGAACCACACAAAGATCTGTGCTATTCTTTGGAAATAAATTCAGAGCCAGTTCATTTATTTTTTTTAAAAAACTCATTTCTTAAATTTAGATTCAACTCAGTATTAAAAATTCTGATCATTCAACTTACTCATGAAGCCGCAAATCACATGCTTGTGTTTCCAAAATAAAAGAATCTTAATTTATTCTCAAAAGGCAAATGATTGCTGCCATCTCATCAAGAAAACAAATGTGTAACAAGTTAAAATGAAATTCTGTGATACTTTTAAAAAGCCAATCACCTCATTTAGAAGCACACACTGCATGTATATATGCAAATTGGTATCTGTCATGTATTTACGCACACAGAGATGCATAACACAGAAAAAGGAGTCTTTTTCTTTTACTAAACATACTCTAACAGCATCTTCATCCTCACAAGACACAGCATCAACTCCCAATTTTTCAGGTCAACAAAAGTGAACAAGGATTTTAACCATCCAGATAGAGGAGAATCTGTCCATTCTCCACAACACACAAATCACTTCCCTCTGGTTTTGCAATATGCAAATAACTTTGTAGCTGTTGAGTTAGGCTAATCATTTTTTAGCTTATTTTGAAATAATTTTCAGATAACAGAAGAACTGTAGCAATAGTTCAGTTCCCCCACACCCTTTACCCAGCTTCCTATAAAATTAATATCTTATATAGCCGTAGTATAATTTTCTAAACTAAAAAATTAACATTGGCACAATACTATCAACTAAAGATTTTATTTATATTTCTAACCATTTTCTATTCACCTAATATTATACTAAACTGGCAGTTCTAAGCATATAAAGACTAAATAGAGGTAAAAGAGAAGTGACAATCTCAAAATCCAGCAAAGTTAACCAAAAACACCCCAGTTTGCACTAGGTAATCCAGCAGCAGGTAATCTTGACAATAACATGCAAATAAAGGAGAACTTTAGCTCTTACTGTTCATTTTTCTGCAATTTTTCATTTTTTATATTCTACAGAGACCAGCTCGGTTGTGGAGACCCCTACCCACGCAGTGCTGAAGGAATTAAGAAACAGACACAAAGACTAGCAGCCTTCCAAGCTGAGAGCCTCAAGGGCTGACACCCTTCCAAACTGAGAGCCTCACTGTGACCCACGCATTTATTCTATCTGAACAGGTGATTATTATTAACAAACAGGCGTTCTGTGTTCTCTCATAGAACCAAGATAAACTATGCAGGCAGCTGATGTCTGCTTACCACTGATCAAAGACAAACTAGCAAGCATTCTCCCAGAGGGAGCCATGGGGGAGGGTCACACATCCCATGTCTAAAGAATTAGTTTAACTGGTGTATGATACACATATACTGTTTATTACTTTAGAATGCCCCAAGCAGTTTTCTGCTTGGGGGTCGGCTTGGTTTTCCTTGCCATCGTTCTCAGCAAACAATATAACTTATCATACATGTTAGGACTTGTCCCACAATATTCAACACTTTTTTCAATTAGTAATAGGAAGCACAGAAATAAATGCCTCCTCATTTTGAATTTAGAAAACAAAGAAGAAATGAATGTAGGTACTGGCTCTAAGATATTAACACTGTAGTAAAAACAGCTTAGATTTCGGTTACTTAGATTTTTGGTTACTTAGGTTTTTTCTTTTAATTTTTTTAAAAACTCATACATAAGAATATTTTGTTTGCATGTCTGTTAGGGCATTTCCTTATTTCTAAAAGTCAATTTTTTGAGACAAAGAAATAAAATTTTTGATACTTATTGAGAAGGCAGGAACTTAAAAACTAATGAATGTTATCTTTTGGATATATGTGGGTAACTTTTACTTACATACACCCAGAAAGTTTTTTAAAAATCACTTTTTTAAAGACACAAAGCAAGTCTTTATATCATTAGGACAAGTTAAAAATAAATACATCTTCTTCTCTGAGTATCAAATTTATGTTACTCTTGCTTTCTCTCAATTTCAAAAGTCCTCCAGTGAAGATAACCAATGTCCTACAGAAAAGATAGCCTATCTCATTTCTATTCCTAAGCATTACCAGCTCAATAAACATTACCAGATTAAGTTTGGACAGGACTGGCTGTTAAGTACGTAGCCCAGTGACAGAAATCTTTCACCGGCATTTGGGATTTTACATCTTCCAAAGTCCTAAGTCCAAATTCCAACACAATGCAAATATATTTATTTAAGCCTACTGATAGTTAAACATGCCCTAATTGGCTTGTTTCCAAAAGCATATATATGGTGAGCTTGGACTTAAACCAGCACTAGGAAAATGGACAATAGGAAATTTCCACATTGCGAGAAGGGCTCAATTCTCATTCAGAACCATTCCCCAATCGGATTTATACAGCTTTTGCTTTGGTGAAGACCTCAGTTTGTAAAACATCATTTTTAAAATTGCAGTAATTATAAGAATAATCTACTAGGCTAATCCATAAATAACAAACTTCTGAAAAAACACTAAAGGAGTAGCTGGAAAAAATGAAGTATAAAAACACACAATTCACAGAAGTGAAGTGTGTAATAAATATATTAATGTAGGTGATGTTGCTATTGAAGCTAGCTTTCACAGAAGGCTTCAAAACTCTTTAGAAATAACTATGTCATCTCTTAATATTTTACACTGCTATGAACATGCTCAAAAAGCATCCTCCTGGCATATGTGTCCCCACGACAACACTATTTTTAAATTAAACACATAACATTATTTTAAACTAATTTAAAAACATACATCTGATGGTCAGCAGTCCTTCAATATACCTAATGACAGGTGGGACAAACAGCATGTAAAATTCAGTTAACTTTCTGTTATTGGCGTTAATGTAGATCAACGCTACCTTGAAAAAGGTAAGAATAACCAAAAAGAAGCTTTTGTTAAATCTACACATTTGAATTCCACTCCTACATGCTCCTTCCATGGTTTAGATGGATGGTGAATATGAGTGAAAGGGCTAAATGACCAGAAGTCATGTGAAAAATGAGATCTAAGGATCCCCAAACACCAAGAACTGCTTATTCACAATCGCCAAAAGGCAGAAGCAACCCAACAGTCCATCAACAGATGAATGGGTAAACAAAATGTGACATATTCATACAATAACATTATTCAGCCTGAAAAAGGGAGGAAATTTTCATACATGCAACAACATGGATCTATCTTGAGAACATTACCTTAAGTGAAATAAGCCAGTCACAAGAAGGCAAATATTGTATGAGTCGACTTATATGAGGTCCAAATTCAGGCACCAAAAGAATGGTGGGCACCAGGATCTGGGGGGAATGAGGAAGCAGGGACTTAGGGTTTTTAATAACTTAGCAAGGAGTTTCAGTTTGGGAAGAAGTAGCTCTGGAGATGGATGGTGGTGATGGTTGCACAGCATTGTGAATGTGCCTAATGCCACTGAGCTGTATTCTTAGAAATGGCTAAAATGGGTGTGGTAGCTCACACCTGTAATACCTGCACTTTAGGAGGCCGAGGCAGACAACCAGCTTCAG
This sequence comes from Cheracebus regulus, assembly GCA_963574635.1. NCBI lineage: Eukaryota > Metazoa > Chordata > Mammalia > Primates > Pitheciidae > Cheracebus > Cheracebus regulus. The sequence goes on from CAUYQU010096419.1 coordinate 19,600, forward strand.
CTCAAAAGTTTAGGATCAGCCTGGGCAACATAGCAAAAGCCTGTCTCTATAAAAAGTAAAATCATAAAAAAGAAATAGCTAAAATGATAACAGGACTCAAGAACAGCCTGATTCACACAATGGCATCTGTCGACAGAGGGGACAGGACAGGGGGAGGCAAAACAGCTGGGGAGTAGCACTGAGAGGTGTTGTAATTGCCTGTATGTGGAGACATCAGTCACACTACAAGTCCAAAGTAGTACAGGGGAACAGCTCTGCCACAGTTCGCTGGCAAGCCCCACACTTACCTAATAAGCCACGTAGGCAAAGCCTGAAGCGGAAGAACACCTTATGACACTCCGGGAACATAAGAAGCAGGGGGATGCTATGTCAGTGCCCACTCACCTCCCCACTTCCCTGGTGGCTGTCAGGAGACAGGTCCTCATGGCCTCCTGGGTTCTGGTGAAGCATGGGGCTTTCTGGGCATCCCTCCATCTGGCCTCAAATAAGGATCCAGAATTAAACTCACTTATCTGCCATCTTGATCTAGCTCCGCAGCAGCTGGAATCCTTTGACTCACAGTCATCAGCCTTCTGTAGTGTCATTCTTGGTGTGCTGGACAAGGACTGCAGGAAGCTGCTATCTTTGCCTCCTTCTTCTTTTCTCTGTCTGTGTAAGTAACTAACCACCTAAATCTACAAGTGGCCTGTTGTATCTTTAGAGGTCAGGTCTTCTTAGCCCTTGACATGTCTCATGTGTGAGCTCGATAAGAAGTGGTCACAAATGGCACGGAGTTTCAAGACTAACTACTGCTACAAATTAAATAGTAATCTTTACCCATAAGCAGGATAAAGAAGTCTGTTGATTGTGAAAATTAACTTTTCAACTTCCTTCGTTCCTATGTGCAGTATAGTCTTGTCTTTCTCCACTCAATCCTGCCATCCTTGAGAGCACAGGCATGCTCTCTTCTACTCTCTTTTGTGATTCTCTCCAGCTCCAGGTGGAATGCTTTATACACTGGCAGTATTCAATAAATACTGTGAACCATCTCACACAATGCTATTCTGTCCCTGAGCTACAAACAGACAAGCTGCTACTCTTTGATTTCACAGAATACAGCAAGAAAACTATGTCAGTTTAAAAATAAATAAATAAATAAATGAGGCTTACTTAATGTCACATTTTTGGGTACAATGACTGACTACAGATGTTTCAGTGATGTCCTGTAAAGGGAACTTTTATACCCATACTTCTTGCTAGGGCGGGGGAGGCAAAAAAGTGCTCTTTTTCCAAACCAAGAGAAAAATGGTTTCTAAAAAGCAAATATCCTGCCGGAAATTAAGGAAGCACTCGAGTAATGATGAGGACACAGCAAAAGAACACAGCTTGAAGAGAAACCAGTTTGAAGAGGCTCCCACCAGTCAAATTTTGGACAACTAAAGCAACAAAAAATAATAAAATAATAGATTAAAACTCCCTGAATAAGAATCCATGACCCATACTGATCAACACGTAGATGATGAGAAGGGAGAGCTTTTCCTTACAAGAGAATGCCTGCTAATAGATACAGAAGGACCCAAAAAACCATCCATAAATACTAAAACTTGTAAGTGAAAGTTTGATGAGAAATTGAATATTTACAAAGTCTCAATCTCCCTGCAAGTTACTTTAAAAAATTAATTACAAAGAGAAAAACAGCAACAGCATACTGAGGAAACCTAGAATATACCACACATTCACAAAGTCATCAAAGTTCACACCCCCAATGCTGGGATAAACAGACATGTGCCTCCTGACCTAAGCACTGCTTCTGCCAAAAATGCGTCATCTGAATCTAACCCAGAGGAAACATCAGACAAAGTCAAATTGAGGGATACTTTACAAGCTAACTGACCAGTGCTCTTTAAAAATGCCAAGGTCTAGAAACACATACACACACAAAATGTTTGCTATGTGTTAAATGAATGCAGCACTTCTATTCATTTGAGTATTTCCTGAGAAGTACTACGTGTTAAGTACTGTGTTAGGTGACAGAGACATCGTGGTGGGCAAGACATGTTCCAATCCCCGTGGAGTTTCTATTCTGGGAGTGGGGGAGACACAAGCAATAGGCAAATAAGGTAATTTCAGACTGTGGTAAACATTACCTCATAAAGGTAAAAGTGACTGAGCATGATGGGGCTGGGGATGGGTCTGAGGCTGAGGCAGGGGCAGGGGCAGGGGCTGCTCTCTCTGAACTGTGTTCTTAGGAAAACCCCCAAAGAGGTGATGTGGGATGCCTGGACGCCAGCCAGGTGACGAGATTTGGGAAGAGCATGAGGAGTAGAAGGAAGAACAAGTGTACAGACCCTGAGACAGACAAAGTGGGAAGCTTGAAAAACACCGGGAAGCCCTTGTGGCTGGAGTCACCACCAGAAAGGAGGGTTACGTGGCAGGGAGGGGACAGACACCAATGACTGTGAGCCACAGGGAGGAATGCGTATTTTCCTCTAACCACAACAGAAGCCACTGAGGGGCTATGAGCAGGGCAGTGGCATGATCAACTCCACATCTGTTAAGAAGAGAGAGAGATCACAAGAAAGAATAGTTTTAAGAGAATGGATCACAGGAAACAATAGTAAGACGCTAGAAAAACTTGCTGCATCTTCCCAGCAATCACTGCCACTACAAAGCCCAGTCTTTTTTCCCTATCAGGTTCTCACTGTAAACAGCAGCACTGTTGCCAAAACCTAAACCCACAACAGTGGAGTATGAGTAAAACACGAAGAGGTTAAGAAGTGGGCAAAGATTTTTCCGAAGGAGCACCACCCAGCAAACAGTGCTAGGCTCTGTGGACCCTCCCCATCTGACAAGCGCTTCCGGCTGCCACATCAACCTCCCCAAACAGGCGCTACACCACCAGCTTCCCCCACGCAAGCCACGAGGAGTTGGGGGCTGGGACAGAGCTGTTTACCACGTGGTAATTCCCAAAACCACTGCACCAGTCTCAACTTTTAAAATTGGATTTTGGCCAACAAAGCAACATCTTAAGGTGTACAAACCTAAGAATTTACCACACACTAACATGCTTTAATTGCTGCCACTGCTGAACTGCTCAAATCTAGCTCCAAGAACAAAAATGAAAACTACCCAACTATGCAACTGGTAGAGTGTCTTTAGGTTTTACAGGATTCTTCTGACTTATCTACAAAGCAGAAAGAAAAACAACTCCAGAAAAGGCTTTTGGTTTCTATCTTTGTAATACAGGATTTCTTGCAGCTAAGTTGAGCGTGCATCATTTTAAAGTGCTGTGGAAGTGAACAAGCATACAAAAATAAAATAAAAACTTTTTCTGCATCTTTGTAATTTATTGAAATCAACAACTGAAGCCAAACACACTAAATGGACAGCTTTAGAACAAAAATGGTAATTTCATTCCAACTTACATAAGCTGCTAAAAAAATTTAACATAGGAAAGCTGACAGATGTTCACAGCACAAAAACATTTTTAAAAGTGGATAAACCTGGAATTTATAAGGGGCAACTAAACAGAGAGAGAGAGAGAAATAGTACTTATAATAATCAGTAAGTTTTCCAGGTTAATACTAGTCTCAGAGACATTTTTTAAATAATTAATATAGAAAACCTTGCTTTTCCACTAAGATTCCTTTTTTTTTTTTTTTTTTTTTGAGACGGAATCTCACTCTGTTGCCCAGGCTGGAGTACGATGGCATGATCTCAGCTCAGTGCAACCTTCACCTACCAGGTTCAAGCAATTCTCCTGCCTCAGCCTCCTGAGTAGCTGGTACTACAGGCATGCGCTACAACGCCTGGCTAATTTTTGCATTTTTGGTAGAGATAAGGTTTCACCACATTGGCCAAGCTGGTCTTGAACTCCTGACCTCAGGTGATCCACCCACCTCTGCCTCCCAAAGTGCTGGGATTACAGGCCTGACACTGAACCTGGCAGGTTCCCCTTTCTAAAAGTGTTTCCTAATTTAGCCCTAACTTTACTTTTACCCAAATTAATTCATTTTAGCTCCACTATACTTGGGAATCCCTAAGGAAAATATTAAATATGGATTTTTAAAATACGTACTTGAGAAAATTATTTCCAAATACTCTTCTCTGAAATTTACTGTCCTAACCATTCAATAACCCCTCCAACTTCATCCCCCTTATCCATCCCCACAGCCCACAGAAGAGTAAGGCTCCTGCGGTCATGTCTGTACCCCCAGCCTAAACCTTGACCCTGCCACTGCTCACTGGACACTTTCATAGGTGGAGCCATCCCACTGGCAGGGCAAGGTAAACTCAGTCCTCTCTCCTCGAACGCGGAGATTCTTCCCCTTAGTCTTTCGCGGTTCCAGAACAACTGGGTGGCCATTTTCCACCATGTGTAGACAAGAAAAATAGCTATTTTTATAAAGAATAAAGATTAAAAGAAAGGAAATTCGAGACACGTGAAACCTAAGGCTGACTGGGAAGGCTAAGAGAATTTACTATGAAGATATTGAAGAAGAAAGCAGCCTCCGTCCCTGCAGATGGTCCGCCTTCCAAGTCCAGTTCTTCATGAGGCTCAGTTACGCTCCTCAGCCTTGGTCTCCAAGAAAAATCCTCATCTCCTACAGTCATTCTCTCTCCCACTACCTATCTGCTTTGCTGAAGTCAGTTTTAGTGGACTTCCGTTAAACGCACCCTACAGAATCTTAACCCATGTTTGCTGTGGGCAGCCTCCAAGATGACCCCTAATGTATCTCCTGGTATTCATACCCTTGTATTAATATAACACTATCCCTTTGACTTAATGACTTGATTCTATCAAATAGCAGTGACGGAATGTCACTTCTAAGCTTAGGTTATAAAGACTATGGTTTCCAGCCAGGTACAGTGGCTCATGCCTGTAATCCCAACACTTGGGGAGTCCGAGGCCGGCAAATCACTTGAGGTCAGGAGTTCAAGACCAGGCTGGCTGGCCAACATGCGAAACCCCATCTCTACCAAAAATACAAAAATTAGCTGGGTGTGGTGGTGGGCACCTGTAATCCCAGCTACTCAGGAGGCTGAGGCAGGAGAATCTCTTGAACCCAGAAGATGGAGGTTGCAGTGAGCTGAGATCCCACCACTGTACTCCAGCCTGGGCAACAGAGTGAGACTCCATCTTAAAACAAACAAACAAACAAAAGACTATGATGGCTTCCATCCTGTGGGTCTCTCTTGCTCTCTCTCAGATCACTTGGTCCAGGGGAAGCCAGGTGCCCTATGGAGAAGCCAATGTGGCAGGAAACTGATGTATCCAGCCAACAGTCAGCAAGCACCTGACGTTTGCATTGGCCACGTAAGTGAGCCTGGAGGCAGTTCCCCTGGTAGAACCTTGAGATGACTTCAGCCCCACCTGACAGCTCAACTGTAATACCATGAGATACCCTAAGGCAGACGCTCTCAGCTAAGCTCATAGAGTCCTGACTCACAAAAACTGAAAGTAATAAATGTTGTTTTAAAGTTAATAAATGTTGGGGTAATTTCTTGTACAGCTCAACAACTAATACAATTCCCTAAAACGTAATTCTTACTCAGACTAACGTCACATTAAAAAAAGAAAAACATTAAGATGGGTCAATTTCTTCTTGGAAAAGTTTTACCTTGCTGTAAGAACTGGTCTGAAAGAGAGAGAGCGTGTTGCACTGAAAGGGTCTGATCCCACGATCAGACTGAGACCTGCTGTGGACCAGCTGTGGAGGGCCGAGGAGCAGCTCCTCTTGCCAGCTCAGCTGTCCTATCTGTAAGACGAGCATCTCTACAGTATGAGGTCCTTGATGCTCTCAACAGCCTATGATTCTGTGAAGGCATCTTCGTCTCATAATCAACAAAAATAGCTTATTCCTTTTCCAGTTCTAAAGACATCTATTCTGCCTTCTATTATTAAAACTCTAAGTGATCATTCTCCAGAATCTAGAGTACATAAAAATATACAAGAAACTCCAGTAAACACCCATCATTGTGAAATCTTCTTTCCAACAAATGTCCTCTTAATGAGCACAATTCATTAAATGTTTGGGGACTAAGCCACCAACAAGTTCAATTAAACTACCTACTGACTTCAAAAGGAACATATGCCCACTGCGTGCAGTGGCTCATGACTGTAATCCCAGCACTGTGGGAGGCTGAGGCAGGACGATCACTTGAGCCCAGGAGTTCCAGACCAGCCTGAGCAACGTGCCAAGACCCTGTACGCACAAAAAATTTAAAAAATTGGCCAGGCATGGTAGCACGCACCTGTGGTCCCGGCTATTTGTGAGGCTAAAGTAGAAGGACTGCTGGAGACTGAGAGATCAAGGCTGCCATGACCCCACCACTGCACTCCAGACCAGGTGAAAGAGTGAGACCCTATCTCAAAAAAGAAAGAAAAAAGGAACATATGCCCAGTCCAGCGTGGATCTTTCAGAAGCAAATTCCCCTGTGCCTGCCTTGGCCACACCAGCCTCTGCCCCACCACCCCACCACCCCACCCCCTTCACCAGTCTTGCCCCTCACTAATCAGGCAGAGCCTATTTGCTAACTTTCCCTGACCACATGCTCCACCAACCAGGGGACTCTGGTCTCCCTTCTTCCCCCACACTGTATTGTTATCCCTTTTTTGCAGCTGTTTCACCCAACACATCATTATGTCCTTAAGAGCAAGGTCCAAAAATGTTGATCTTTGTATTTCCAGCCCCCAGCAGGGAGGCTGGAGCACAGAACTTGGACTGACCAATCAATGGTTGTTGACCTACTGAAGAACTGAACCTAGAACTCCCACAGAGGGCATCAAATTCTCACACTTCTAGAAAATGGCCCCCTGCTCAGAGCTACCATATTTGTGGACCACCTACAATGGCTGTGGCTCTAAGCCTAGTCACTGCAGGCACTGGTAGAATTTCTATCAGCCAACTACTTACCTAGTGAATTCTGCTTTCTCTCCAACACCTTCTCTGTGGATGAAGAGAACATATTCTACAAACACTTCAAGGAGATGCAGCCACTTGCTACAAATGTTAGCTTAACAGGAAAGGAAAGGCACTCTACCAACTTCTCAGCTTGCTTAGTTCCTTGCAATACTAGCACTGTGTTTATATAATTATATATATATAATTTATATAATAATATCTATTACAGCAAGAATGTCAGACTGAAGAACTGACACCACTTTTGAACTCTGAAAAAAAATTTAAATATAGCTTTACAATCAGTTTTCAGCCACAGTCACCCTATACAGTGACCCCATCATCAGCATTAACACTTCAATGAAATAAAACAAGTGAACTGAAGGCAAAAACATCATATGCCAGACATCTTAAAATACTTGAAAACTAGGTAGATCACTTACACACTCAGAAGCAAACAAAACAATGTGGCTAACTTAACTTAGAGCTCAGTGACTGCTCCCACCACAAAATGGCTAAATGCAACCACCAGACTGTATAATAAATGGCTCCTTACATTATTAGACTGAAGATATTCAGGAGGAGCACTGGTCTTTGCGAAGAGAATGTGATTTCAGGCTTATTATTAAGTACTCTCCCTACATATACAGTACCCTAATACTTAGCTAGTTACCGTTTTACCAAAAGAATTTCTGCAAGGGGTATCTCATAAGAAGCAGTGTTGTTCATCTTGTTTCAATGGTTTCATATACTTAAAAATTTTTGAAATATTCTGTAAGGGGCCAGGTGCGGTGGTTCACCACTGTAATCCCAGCACTTTCAGAGGCCGAGGTGGGCAGATCTTGAGGTCAGGAGTTTGAGACCAGTCTGGCCAATATGGTGAAACCCTGTCTCCATTAAAAATACAAAAAATTAGCTGGCCATGGTGGTGCGCACCTGTAGTCCCAGCTACTCAGGAGGCTGAGGCACAAGAATCGCTTGAACCCGGGAGGTTGAGGCTGCAGTGAGCCAAGATCGCGCCACTGCACTCCAGCCTGGGCGACAGAGCGAGACTCCGTCTCAAAATAAATAAATAAATAAATAAATATTTGTAAGCATAATTTTCCTTGTTTCAGAAACATGTCCTTGCTCTCCACAAACTAAGCACCCACAATGTAAGTAGTATAAAATACATTTTGCCAATTTTTATTTTGTGCAACAAACTTTCTAGATGAGCTGCATCTGAAAAACAGCTGATAGAATAAAGAACATATTTAAATTGGGTTAGGCCTGACCTTCCCTGAGAGGCCTCCTATTTCAGGAAAGGAGGCATATACTGAGCTTGTTTAAACTTCAGAATCACTCTAAAAACGATACTTAAAGTCATTTTAAAGGACCACAGAATACCTAAAGTACACAAAGAAAGTAACCAAGGTTTGGCGGCTTCGCCTAACTTGACCTCAAGAGTTCATCTTCCACGTCACTTCCAGATGTGCCACATGAACAGAAGAGGTTCATTCTCACAACTCCAAATAATCTTTCTGCCTGTGCACACACTGACAGAAGCCCCGACAATCACAGTGCAGAGGCCTTTTTAATCCTGTGGTAATGGCTCAGGCAGTCCCCCTTGAGCTCTGTAACTGCAGTGTTGAAAACCACCTCTTATTAAAGCGCTTATTCATTTGAATAGCTATTCTCTTATAATGATAACTTTCCTAACAAAAGTTATGTGCTATATGGGCAGAGCAAGACTTGAGTAAATACTTTCAAACTTCAGACTTGGAAGACACCTTCAATTTCTCAAGAATAACTTCCATTTGTATATTTATAAACACACTTGCTTCTGAGGAACTGACATTTTTGGTCCAAATATTCTTAGAGATAATGTTTGTCAGGAATACTGGGTCACCAGATTCTTTGCAGCTTCCTTCACCTAGACAAGCTGCAAATCAAGACTTTAATTTCTAAACCTCTGTTTCAAGAAGCCCACACTGCCATTTCCTCAATCAAGCAGCAGTGCACTTGACTAATGGAAGTGACTCTTGAGATCAAATAATGTAAATGCTCATCACTATTTTTCCTCAACAGTGCAACAGAGATGAAAAAACAAAACAAGGGTTTTTCTCCCCTTCCGAGTTTTCTACTAAGGATGTCCTTGAATGCCAGACCACTGAATCAAATGCCTATTCAGTTCACCACCTATGGGGTGGGGCAGGTCATCATGCTGCAGTTGAAATTTCAAACAGTCCACAAAGACACAAAACAAATTCAGCACCTGAACCAAGCCATTTTCTACACACTGTCAGAAAATGTAGTCAGATTAGAGCTTTGAAGACTCTTAACTGTCATTCCATTTACATATTCCTCATCAGAATAGACTCTCAAGAAAACGTCCACTGCGAGTACTCATAAAATATGAAACACCCACATACAAAACTAGCTAATGTGAAAAATGAGTAAGAAATGAAACTGCTGGAAAAAGGAAGAAAAATTTACTACCCTTTCAGTACGATATACAATGACAAAAAAGAAGGAAAAAAGGCAAAAAGGTATAAAGGCGAAAAATTAAGTGAATTATGAATCTGAGGTGAAATTACACAACTTCCAAGTGCACACAGAAAGCTACCCCACCAACCACTGTCAGAACAGTGGGCATTGTCTTTTCTGTCAACCATAACATTAGGGCACCATCTTAGAACCTAATGTTAGTCCTAAGGGGTTAAAAGGAACAAGGCAGCCCTTTGCAAAGCCGGAGGAGGAGGCATAGGAAGCTCATTCACATCCAAGTCTGATGCTTAATGGTAACCCTGGAGCTGTGCAACCCCTGGAGTCTGTGAAGTCCTCCCTGAGGCCATGATGTGTGCCAGTGACATATGCAAAGAAAGCAGAACCACTGCAAGTTACTCTACTAAATTTCTCTTTCACCTGGAATCCTAGAGCCTATAGGGCACTGATTTTCAGGAGTAGAGGAGTTGCCCTCTCAGGGGAGGTTTCATTTGGCCACATCTGGAAACATTTTTTATTGTTGCGGGGGGGGGGGTGCTGTTGCTGCTGCTGGCATGGCATCTGGTGGGCAGAGGCGGGATGCTGCTAAACATCCCGCTAATGTCAGGAGTGCTGGGAAGGTGAAACCCTGCTGCAGCTTCCTTATCAACTCCTGCACTGTTGAAGGTGCCCTTGAATTTCATACCAAGAAGCAAGACTGCAAATACACATTCACATGTGAATATGACTAATCAAGAAAGAAACCCACTTATGAAAACGCGCTTGGGAAACAGAACACTAAGAAGTATACCACCAACTTACACACCGTCCTTCCCTGGTGGGCATCAATACTGGAGTTTAACATCATGTTTCGAATCATCTTAAACCAGACAAAGAGGGCAGGGAAATGCACTAGTTTGAGGCCTTGACCGTCTACCTGCCACTTCCATAGTGAAGACGCCGAAGCAGTCTGAGGTCATGGGAGAGCAGGTAGCAAGGAGAAGCTATGCTGTGTCCGCAAGCAGAGGGCAGGCAGCTGGCTTCTCCTAGCAGGCTGCTCACACCTCTACACCATCCCTTCTCTGACTCACCTGGCTGAGCTCGCCTCCAGAGATGCCCTTCATTCTTGTCTCTACAGCCATCTCTCAGTGTCTGAGGGGGACTGGTGCCAGGACCCCTACAGATACCAAAACCCAAGCACACTTAGGTCCCACAGTCCACCCTGTGGAACCTGATGACGTACAAAAAAGCAGCCCGATTTTGACATCCCAAGAACACTGCATTTTCAACCTGGTTTAGTTGGGAAAACTTCACATGGAAGTGCACCCTCGCAGTTCAAGCTCATGTTGTTGAAGGGTCACTGGATTCTTGTCACAATGCTGCCTTACATAATATCCTGGATAGAAGAGCAAGGTTCATATTCAAAAAATCCCAACTTAGGTTTCAACAAATGTTCCTCTTAGAATATCAGTTCCATGAAAGAAGGAAACTGGATCCACATTCAGACCATCCCTGACTGAGAATCACTGCTGTGCTAGCTGTCCAACCCAAGACAGTCTCCAGGGCACACCACAGAGGGACCTAAACATCGCCAAGAATAAAAGCATCCAAACTACTTCTGGCTGCCCACTGCTGACCTCTGAGGGCCCTGCCGGGCTTCCACAGCCCTTCTGTCTTGCAATGTGGTCCCCCCTGACTCTGAGTCCCACCCTGGAAGGGGGCTCCTGCTCATCTCGTCTGCTCACATCTTCCACTTCCAACACCCAGAGGCTGCAGGCAGCTTCATACTTTGAGTGACGAAGTCTAACCTTGTGCTTCAGAAAAGAACTCGACCAACAGCCAAGTATGCCTGCAGAGCACACGCAGTAAAGACATGTGGCCAAAATCTTCCTCAGAAGCCAACGGCTCGCAAAGCAAGAGCAGGCTCCAGCCTCAAACAGACGCTCTGTGGCGACAGCTAGCATCATCCTTTCTGAACGGCAGGCTTGCCAGGCTTCCTCCGGACTCCCTACCCACCATCCAATAGGAGAAATGGCAAATCGGACATCAGACTTACCTTACAGAAAAGTGGGAATCGAATATTTGCTGATATTAAAGTGAATAAACAACTTGTATCTCTTCAATAACATCAACTTTGGCTTTCAGAAGGTAGAAGGCAATCTCTAATGCTATATAAACTGCTTATCATCACTTTGCAAGCAAAAGAGCAACAAGCACTACATGGTAAAATAACGGTCCACAGCTTGAGGGAAAAAAGGCTATGGAAAAACAAGATTATCCCTATTAACTGACAAAAGTAACACTCACTGTAAATGAAAGGAGTCCTTGATAAATGTGCATGTCTGAAATTTTTGAAACTGTATTAAACCCAGCATCATGACTTCTTCCTCCTCCAGGACTTTGGCAGGCTACACAGACAAGGAGTCATAAAACCTGGACTTTTAAACAACTACACAAAGTTTACAAACCTATTATAAGAACCAGAAATATAAAGGATGGTTATCATTGCACTAACTGGAATAAATGTATCCAATAAAATCCTGAAAGTCAATTCAAATACTAAGATCCTGTAATCATTAATGGACAAAATTCTAAATTTGGAGTGAAATCTTTTCTTGAGAAGCAAAAAACAGACCTCATCCTTCCCACCCATGCACTAATTCCTCTGATTCACGTTAAATTTGCAGTGTGAGACAAGGAGTTTACCAAATATAAACAAAATATCCTTAATAATTTCTCTTTTCCCTTATTTCCCACTAAGAACAGAAGCATCCACCCAAAGTAAAGAATTTGCTTATAAAATGTTGTAAGCACTGCACTCACAGTTTTGAAACATATAGCTATATTACATAGGAACTCCCATGCAGAGTATTTCCTAGTCAGCCTTCACAGTCAGAAGGTCTATAATCAGAGGCGTCCAAAATAGAAATGACTTGCATTTCACCACCCAACTGGGATTTCTGCAAAGCTCACAAAGCAAACTGGCACGGATGTGACTGTAGCTGCTAACAATTCTCTTTACTGTGCCCAGCTGTATTTCTCTCGGTACCAGGAGCCAGCTGACACGTCTAAGCTGCTCGTACATCTCTGCTGAGCAAGCCAGTCACATACGCTATACCCAGTGAAGCCCCATGATACATCCCCAATGGGAGATAATGTGTCTGAAGCCCCATGACACATCCCCAATGGGGATGAATGTGTCTGAAATGGCACTGAGGTAATTTTTAATGAAAGTAGTATAACCATGGGAGACTAGACTCACCCCAGAGTTGTTACTATGGCCCAAAACATTTTAGAATTTCCTTTATGAAACTGCCTCTCAGATCAGTTTTTAAACCATACTAAGAAACAAAAACAAAAATGTTTCTTAACTAATGGGGCCAGGTGTGGTGGCTCACACCTATAATCCCAGCATTTTGGGAGGCCAAGGCAGGCAGATGGCTTGAGCATCCACTGGGCAACATGGCAAAACCCCATCTCTACAAAAAGTACGAAAATTAGCCGGGCATGGTAGCATGTGCCTATAGTACCAGCTACTCGTGAGGCTGAGGTGGGAGGATCACTTAAGCCTGGGAGGCGGAGGCTGCAGTGAGCTAAGATCATACCACTGTACTCCAGTCTGGGCAACAGAGAGAAACCTCTTAAAAAAAAAATGAAACCTAATGTATAGAATTTCCATCTACTGACAAAGGTGAAAAAAAGAGATTTACAAGTTTTCCACTATCTACTTGAAAAGCAACCTTCCTGGCAAGGCAACAAAATAGCAGCCTGGAGTTGGCCAATCCCTGAAATGACCTCTCCTGCCAGAGTCATCAAGAGACTTTTGGGATCCACCATTTTGAGCTGCCAGGCTGACATGCTCAATTTTAGCTTTGGCACACCCTTCTCTCCAAGCTGGCAGATAGCAAAGGAAGCCTCCAGAAACAGTAAAGGGGGACAGAGAGCCTAGCAACAGCTACCAGCAGCATACAGAGCCAAGAGTGGGAAAGGAAAGGTGGGCGGGGTATCTTCTGAGCTCCCTGCAATTGTGGGTCTAGACAGACTCCTTTCCTAAAAGAAATAAGAACAAACAGCCCCCAAGAACCTGCTGAGCATTGCTCGACCTTATTATTTCAGGTCACCAACTACCCTTTATTAAAAGCAGTATTTTAATATAATAAAGCAGATTAATGCATACTTCAAAACCCCATTCTTCAAATGAACGAATGAGCAAGCCAGTAAGTAAGTAAGTAAATAAGCCAGCCAGCCAGCCCCGGCTCCAGCGTGCACCTCAGGGTAAATGCTGACATTCATAGGAGCATGGTTCTGGGGACACAGCAGACAGTCTGGGTGGGCTCCATTACCCCCAGGAGTCACAGAAAGCTTCTTCAAATACTCACTCATCCCACTGCTACTGTGTGGCACCACACTGACTTCAGAAAGATGCAACTCAGAAGAGTAATGAATGTGAGAAATAGTACTTCTATTCCAAATTCTACAGCCAGCAAGCATCCCACTCAAAGGTCACACAGCTCTATATAACCTCACCCTGCCCAACTCTAAAATTACAGTTATGCTCTGGACTGCCTTGAAGCCTGCTTTGATGTCTTTGTTAAGATAAGCCCTTTAGGCTTCCAGCTTCTCTGGCTATGGACAGTCCAAACACAATCAGGTGTAGATCTTGGAGCACACTGATGTAATACAAGAAAATCAATATGAGTGCCACATTCGTAATGACGTAAGTTCATCTAGTACTTTGTGGCCTATTAAGCATTTTAGCCTCATTTGGATCCTTACAGGACTACCTCAATGTGTAAGGCAAGACAGTAATTTTAAGCACATTTTTTAAGCAGAAGTGGAAGGTGAGGTTCAGCAGGACAGAGGCCCCTCAGTGAAAGCAGAGCCACCTCTGGAATGCAAGTCTTCCCATTACGAGGCCTCTGCTCTTTGCCCTCCACTACACTTCCCAGAGCCAGGAGAATGCCCTATAAACCCCGAGAAGAGCGCTCTCTGACTTCATCCTCCTTGAGCCTCGCCTTTCTTCAGGAAAGACAGGCTAGAATAATGCTGAGAATCAGAGAAGAAATGGTCTCCTGACCAAGTCTCCCAGCAACAAACTACTCAGCATCTTAAGACGATGAGAAATGCTGCAGGGAAAGTGAACTCTCTCCCTGCTTCGAGCTACAACTGGAAATACTACTGAAAGGATGAGGGGCTTACATCAACTGTCATTGCTGGGGACCCACTCTCGCAGCCCAGTATTGAATTATGGAAGGATTCATACTTTGAAGCATGACCAGTGATACTGTCAACAGCCCTCTTGTGAAAAATACCAAACACTGTCTCCTTAAAGTCAATCCAATGTGACATACTTGGAGCTAATTCTGACCCTATGTGATTAAAACAGAATTTTAAAGCCACTCATATATCCTGCTTCTTCCTATTTTTTGGTTCTGCCTCTTCCTGGATAGAAATAAATTTGATCTTTGCATTAGTCTCATCTAGCCAGAAATATAAAAGCAAGACCATCATGCCAGGCACAGTGGCTCATGCCTGTAATCCCAGCACTTTGAGAGGCAGAGGCAGGCAGATCACCTGAGGTCAGGAGTTCCAGATCAGCCTGGGCAACATAGCAAAATCCCATCTCTACTAAAAATGCAAAAATTAGCCAAGCACAGTGGTGCATGCCTGTAGTCACAGCCACTCAAGAGGCTAAGGCAGGAAAATCACTTGAACCCGGGAGGCGGAGGCTGCAGTGAGCCGAGATGGCACCACTGCACTCCAGCCTGCGCAAGAAGCGCAAAACTCCACCTCAATTTAAAAAATAAAATAAAGCCGGGCGCGGTGGCTCACGCCTGTAATCCAAGCACTTTGGAGGCCAAGGCGGGCGGATCACCGGAGGTCGGGAGTTCAAGACCAGCCTGACCAACATGGTGAAACCCCGTCTTAAAAAAAATAAATAAATAAAAAATAAAAATAAAAATAAAAATAAAATAAAATAAAATAAAAACCATCAGCTTTGTAGAGGAGGGTGAGAAGGTGAGAAAATCTACTACTTAACTGAATTATATAATTTTCATTCCTCTCAAAAAGCAGGCAGGAGGGGCCGGACTTGCTGGCTCACACCTATAATCCCAGCATTGTGGGAGGCCAAGGCGAGTGGATCATTTGATGGCAGGAGTTCGAGACCAGCCTGGCCAACAGGGTGAGAAACCTTAATACGACTGCAATGACAACAAACACCCTATCCCAGAAGGCAACCCCAGACTAGCTGATGTTTGATGCCTAAGTCAAGCAACAATGGGAAGTTTCCATTTGCCATGTATTGGCTGTGTGACTCTGGACAAGTCATTTCTCCGCTCAATGCCTCATTTCTTTGTCTTAAAGTAAGGATAATATTATCCACAGAGTTACTATGAGTTCTAAGGGAATGAACAGAATCCAAGTACTTAGAGTGGCAGCTGGTGGCAGCTGGTACAAAGTAATACATAGGTTGCAATTATTACTATCATTTTTTTTCCTAAAGAATTGTTCTGAAAATTACTATCACTATTGTTATGTATTGTTGTTTTTTCTCAATCTCTGAATTATTTTGTAAGAAATAATACCCGGGGAGCATGAGTCTAATATCGATTTCAAAAACACAAACAACCTAACACTAAGATACACTGAGTACAAAAACACATTAACTTGACAGTAAGCACCACGGACACCTAAGTACCCAGACACTAAAACTGCCACTGAAATTCTATAGGACAAATATTACCCCTTCGTGTGTCTGGTGGCAGAGGGGAGAAAACATGGATACATATGTTTTATCTCTGTGATTTAAAGACACTAACCTATTATAGAAGACCCATGAACTTCTCCAAACCTTTTGAAATCAGCTGGGTGGTATGTATTTCAGGACATACAGAAGATGGTACTTGTGTACTTCAGCTTTTGATATATACTAGAATCAATAATTCTTATAGTTTTAAAATGTTTGCTAATAACCTAACAATCAATACAACTCAGTTCAAATACACACAGATACAGTTAGCAAATACAGACATATAGATGTGTGTATATGTCACATATATATGTCTACATGTCTATATTTGCCTATCTGTATGTATATATATATATATATATACACACACATACACAATTTAGCTAAAATCTGTTCTCTTCACCTCTAATAATGAATTTCTACCCAAAATGTCCCTGAACAGCAGGTAACACTTCCAAGATTTGCCTAGCCAGCAATTTTCAGCTCTACCTGCATCTCAGAATCACCTTGGAGAGATTTAAGTAAACATATTAATGGCAATGTCCAACACTTGATTTCTGCTTTAACTGAAACCAATGTCGAGAACTGCCGGCTGGGTCAATGATAGAAGTATTATTTATTGAATTTGAGAGACAGACGGTTAATTAGTATTTTGGGGTTTAAACTAGCATTATCATATGAACTGGGATCTAAGATGAGAGGGCACCCCACGGCCAAGATTGGAAACCTGCCCTATAGTCTCTCAAACAATCCTGAATCTCCAAAACAGTCTTCCAAATGTTCTCTAGAAAATACCTGATGACTGAAACTTAAGATTTATTTGAAATGAAAGAACACACAGTATTATTTCACTGTACTCTGGCAAAATCATACTAAGCCTTAGTGCCAAAAACCTGGTTACAATTATTTTTTCCACCTTGTGTCCTTGTAATAGTTAAAATAACTGTATGCAGCCTGGCTCTAAGAAATGTAAATCTTCTTCTGGTTTTTTTTCTTTTTTCTTTTTTCTGATCCATCATTCAAAATAATTTTTGAATTATTTTTTATGCACAACATAAAAAAGAAATTTACTGCACACATAAAGAAGAAATTATTTACCAATGTTTTCATCTGTCAAGATTGTACAGGACTGGGTAACGGCTTTCTGCAATAAACTCACTCATTTACTCCTCCCTTTAAGTGCAATATTTACTGAATGTTTATTATAGGCTAGACTTTTCTTTCAGGTGAAAGTGATTAAGATAGATGGGGCCTTCATCCTTCTAGACACCTTTAAATGCATAAATTTAAGAAGAAAGTATGGCTGTAGTTCAAAGCCATCTAAAGAGTCTGTTAAAAATAATGGAAATCTAAAATAACAACACTAAAATGTCATATGGAACCATAATTTACTAAGCGCGTACTAGAAAACGGACTGTTAGTCCCTTTCTACATGACACTTATTTAATAAAGACGCTCTCCTAAAAAGATGAAATTACCATTTAGAAGAAATGACACGAAGACAAATGAGATAAATATTTCCTTTAGCAGAGTTTAAATGTGGCTTTTCCACATTAGAGAGAACATTCCATCCTAAAGACCACGGGAAAGAATTAGGAAGTTGTGTCCATTCATTGACACAAAAATTGTTCTGTATTAGTTCAACTAGATTAATTATGAGAAGACGTTTGGGTTTAAAAAAATTAAGTTGTCATAAAAAGATATTTCCAATTTCCAATCTTTTAAGTTGAAAATTCTATCAACTATATTTTAAGCCTGATGCTTAACGATGATACCCCTCTGTCGATATCACTGGGTCACAGTGCTAATAAATACGTTGCCAAACCAATAAAATAAAACGTTACTAGGTGCAGTAATTAGTCTCAGCTTTTATTTTTGCAAACTCCAGTCCAACCAAAAGCGTGGACGAAGCCCCGGTTATGAATTCCCAAATAAATCAGAAATTCACAGGACTGCAATTTGAGTCCAAGCAAAAACTGTGTGACTTAACCCAAAGGTGTCTGACAATCTTTTAAAGAGCATTCTCGGGAGAAGCGATTTGCCTCTAACCCTGGAACCGCCACCACCCCACCCCACCCCCCAAAAAAACCCTTTTTAAAAAAAACTTTTTAAGGAGAATGGGAACGGAGATCAGTCAAGTGGAGTCCATTTGTAAGGTTCCGGGGAACTGACTTAAGTCAACACGGTTCTCCAACTCCAGATTGGAGACACTGGGATTCCAAAATGGAAATCCACTCCCATCGCTTTTGCAGGACAAGCGTGTGCACAACTTGGCTTCGGGCTGCACCCAGGCAGTGTCTGGAACCCCGGGCTTCCGGGCCGCCCCCGCCCAGCGCTGGCCGCTCCACTGCGGACGAGGGCCGGTCCCTGTCACCTCGCGACCCACACGCACACACCTGCCCCCGGCCCGCCGTGCTCCGGTGGGCCCGCAAAGTTTCCGAGGCCGCTCAGTCGGGGATAACCAGCGAGGGGTACGCCCGGAGGCTGCGCGGACGAAACCCCGGCTGTGCCCGGGTCGCCGAGACCCGCTGGGCAGGCGAGAGCAGTCGGGCCGCCCCGACGCTGGGTGCGCGGCTGCAGCCGCAGGGGCGCGTGGGGGCGCGCAGGGGCTCGGCGGGCCGCACTCACCGTCGATGTTCTCCCGGTCGCTGATGTGCTGCAGGTTGCAGCCCGTGTCCTCGCGGCTCAGGTCCGTGTCCGGCCGGTAGGACTCCAGCCGGGAGTGGGCATTCCTCCGGAGCTTGGGGCTGGACGACACGCAGCACGAGGTAGTGTTCCCCATCTTCGGCGGCCCCCGACTCCAGCTGCGGTCCTGGTCTCCCCGACCCCAGGACCGGGGCGCGGGCGGGCGCGGGGCGCGGGCGGCGGGGGCGTAAGGGGAGTCCCGCCCGCTCGCCGCCGCGGGAGGGGGCGGAAGCCGCGGCCGGCCGCCGGGTCAGCAGCGGCGGCGGCGGCGGGGCCTCGCCATGGGCGGCGGCGGCGGCGGCGACGAGCGGGCGACGGCCCCGGCTACCCCTCGGCCGGCCTATCCGCGGCGGAGGAGCGCTCGGGTCCGCACGACTGCGGCCGCCGCGCCTACCTCACCCCGCCGCGGCCATGGCGGGCGGCGCCGCGCAGGCCGCCTCCCCCCGCGCTTCCCAGTCAGCGTCCGCTTCCCCGGCGGCGGCGGCGGCGGCCTCGGCAAGAAGTTCCGGTTCAAGCCGGGGGCACGCGTGTCCGCGCCAGGCAGCGGGGCGAGCCGGCGAGTGGGCAGGCAGCAGGCGTGGGCGCGGCCCCTGGGCCCAGCGCGGCCCGGCGCGGCCCGAGAAGATGCTGGCGGCCCTCCCCCGCCGGCGGCGCGCGCCCCCTCGCCGCAGCCCCCGCCCCGCCCCGCCCCGCCCCGTCGCCGCCCTTTCCCTCTGCCCTGGAAGCAGATCGGCGGCCGCGGGGAAGGCCTGGGCGGCGCGGACCTGTGCGGGTGTGGGGTCGCTCCCGGGGACCGCGCCTCTAGCTGGCGATGGGGTCGCGGGAATCGTCGTCGGGAGCTGGGCGTCTGGAGGCCTCTGCCTCCTCCACTCCCCCGGGCCGGACGGGACGGGGCCTAGCCCGGGATCTCCGGGGCCTGCACCGGGCGGGCGCGCGGCCGAGGCCGAGCGCGGGATGCGAGGTGCATCCCCGGGGCCCGCAGCGGGCGGGAGCGCGGCCGAGGCCGGGTGGAGGATCCGGGCCCTGAGCGCTGGGTCTGCGCCTGCCTCTCCGAGACAGGACTGGCTCCTTTTTTCCTCTTCTTTTTCTAATTTATTTTTTTAGAGATAGGATTTCGCTCTGTCGCCCAGGCTGGAGGGCAGTGGCGCGATCTCGGCTCACTGCAGCCTCGAACTCCTGGGCTCAAGCGATTCTCCTGCCTCAGCTTCCAAAGTAGCCGGGACTACAGGCGTGCGCCACGCCCGGCTAAGGTAGGGGCGCGCGCGTGTGTTGTGTGTGTGTCTCCAGCCACGCCTGGCTAAGGTAGGGCGTGTGTGTGTGTGTGTGTCTGTGTCTGTGTCTGTGTCTGTCTCCACCCACGCCTGGCTAAGGTAGGGGTGTGTGTGTGTGTCTGTCTCCGTGTCTCCACCCATGCCTGGCTAAGGTAGGGGTGTGTGTGTGTGTATGTGTGTGTGTGTCTCCGTGTCACCACCCACGCCTGGCTAAGGTAGGGGCGTGTGTGTGGGTGCGTGTGTACGTCCAACCACGCCCGGCTAAGGTAGGGTGTGTGTGTGTGTGTGTGTCACGTGCCACGCCTGGCTAAGGTAGGGGATGTGTGTGTGTCTCCAAAGTAGCTAAGCGATTCTCTCGTGTGTGTGAAGGTAGGGTGTGTGTATATGTGTCTCCGTGTGTCTCCAAAGTAATTTAAGTGATTCTCCCTCCTCAGCCTCCAAAGTAGCTGGGACTACAGGCTCATGCCACCACGCCCGGCTAAGGTAGGGGTGTGTGTGTGTGTATGGGTATGTGTATGTGTGTCTCCAAAGTAGCTAAGGTAGGGATGTGTGTGTGTGTGTGTGTGTGTGTGTGTGTGTGTGTGTGTGTGTGTGTGTTAACTTTTTGTAAGGAAGGGATCTCATAGCCCAGACTGGTACCGAATTCCTGGCTTCAAGCAATCCTCCCGTCTGTCTCCCATGGGATTATAGACATGGGCCAAGGCACTGGCCTTTTTTCTTTTGTTTATTTATGTATTTGGTAAGCATCTAAAAGAAGCTGGGCCTTGACTTGGGAGTTCTCTTCTACTATATTTCGAGCTTTGCGGAGGGCTTGATGATGATCTTGTTTTAAGCCCTGAAATAAATCTTGGGGTCCCAGAGCTATTTTAACGTCGAATTCGCTGTGGAGTGTTTTGAGTTCCTTGGTGGTTAACATGAGGCAGAGAACTAAGTTAACACAACTCATCAACTGCCCTTGTTTTGCTTTTAGAATGCCATCAGGTTTTGTTGCTTTGGGAACAAGTTAACTTAGGCCAGTTGACTAGGATCAAGGTATGTGAACGAGCCTGGCTCAGAGAGAAGTCCAGTAAATGTTGGTTCGCATTCCCTCCCAAAGCCCGCAATGCCAGCCATCCCTGACTTTTCTTGCCTTTATTGAGAAGAATATAAGGTGCAGAAACAGCCTTCCCACCCTTTTTTCCAAATATGTGCTAAAGGAGTCATGAGCAGAGGCTGGTGAGGGGCTGGGAATGTTTTTGAACTAGTTCTTGAAAAAAAATTAGCACAACTATCTTAATTTTATATATGAAGAAACTGAGGCCCAGAGAGATGAAATCATGCCTTCTTCAGATCTCAGCACCTGTTGGTGACAAATCCAGGCACTAAAGGGAAGAGAAGGAATAAGGGACTTGGTATTGATATAGCATCAGCAATGTGTGGACATCTTGTGAAAGGCTTTATAAACATTTCATTTAATTCTCTGCATCTAGCCATTTTTTAACCTGTGCTTTCCCTCCTTCTCACAGGACTGTTTGTACATTTATTAGTCCATTTTTTTTAAATTTTTTTTTCTTAATTCCTTCAGCATGGTCCATATTTTTAAAAGCTCCATCCTCTCAACTGTATCAGTGCTATTTGTTAGGATAAGTGACAGATGTCCCTGGAAAATAAATGGCTGCAAAGTGGTCCTGCTGACCAGATGAGAGAAGAAGTATAAAAGGGAAGTTCTGAAGAATGACAGCCCTGGGGAGGGTGGGTAGACAACAGCAGTACAAAATAGAGCCCTTCCCTGAGGCTGTGTGGGCCCTCCTGCTGCCTGGGAAAACTGATTGGGGCACATTTACACTTGCATGTGTGGATTCAGCTCTTCTGGGCTATGGAGTTTGGGCCGGACGGCTGAACCCTTGGGAGCGGAATTCCCTTGTCTGTTCTGATTGCTGCTTTGTAATCTGGCCACATATGAAAGTCAGCATCCAGTCAGTGAACCATCGGGATGTGGTGTATCTACTCAGGTGCATCAAGTAATTTTTATTTCATTATAAAATGTGTAACATTTACATTCAAATTATGGTTTTTGAGGGCTTAAGAGGAGAAAGAGACAATGACACTAAGGTGACAGCATGGCTGGCTGCATGCTTCCTGTCCGAGCAGGTCACTGGGCAGTGTTAATGGGGAGAGCATCTGCAGGACTAGAGATCAGGGTAGCCACGTACCCTCAGCAAAGCGTGGTGCAGCCTCTGGTCTGCCAGGATTTCCGCCCCCACCACCCCACCTCCTCTGACATTTCTACCATATCCCCCTTAGGTATGTACCTGTTGGCACTTATTTAGGTCAGCAATCCTGGAGAGAAAAGATACGTACTAAAGCCTCGCTAGTGGTTTACCTGGGTGCCGACCCCCTCGATGCACCCCACATGCACACTTCAAACTCTTCCAGGCAGATGCTCCCTCCCTGACACACAGTGACACTTTGGGGAAAATTACAGAACAGTAACCAACTATGAGCAGAGAAATGTGATGTCAAAATGATACTAATAAGAGATGTCATTTCGTGAAAGCCTGCCAGCTGCCATGCACTGTACTATTCTAACATCTAAATCTGATAAGTTGTACCCCATTTTATAAATAGACCACTTTAACTCTGGGAAGTAAACCTATGCAAGATCAAAATACTGATAAATGTCCTAACTGGGGATTTGAACCTGGTTCTAATTTCAAAGTCCAAGCTACATCCACCCTAACCTCCTACCTGCCATCTCCAGGACTTTGTGAATGGAAAAGCAAGTGTTACTTCTCTCCTCTTTTTCTGTCCTAAAGGAAGCTGGGAGCTAACTACTTAGGACTGGTACTAAACTTTAAGAGAGAGAAAAGGATGTTATTTCTGTGGGGCTCAGCCCTCCGACCAGAGTAAGGAGACAGGCAGCAAGGCTGAGGAATAGCCGTATGCAGAAACAACCTGAGTAGCCGCAGCGTCTCTGACACTGTGTCACTCGGGAATCTGCCCGGACAGTTCCTCAGTAGACTGTGGATCTAGCCCAGAGTGTGGACTTGGGGAGTGGGAAAGGGCAGAGGTATGCACTGTGCACTGCAACAAGGCCTGTCCTCCAGCCTGAGGAGAACTGGGAGGATGGCTTGAGTCTGGGAGTTGGAGGCTGCAGTGAGCTGTGATTGCACCACTGCACTCCAGCCCAGGTGACAGAGTGAGACCCTGCCTCTAAAAAAACCGACCTGGATCTACTCATACCCACCCTGCTCTTTGAGCAGAAAGAATCATTTGGGAATTATTTTGTCTCATCTTGTTCCATGATCGCTGTTGAAGAATTTGGTCACTGTAAACAGGTAAACATAAAACTCAGGTGAATTCTAGCTAAGTCAGTACTCTTCACACTTTTTTGGCAATAGTAGCTTTGTTTTTCACAGAAAAAACAAATTTCCTGTGGAACCACACTATTTAAAACATAAGCAGTATTAGTATCAACTTACATAATTTATAAATCAGGAGATAATTGCAGTCTTACATCAGCCACACTCATATCCATGAAATATGAGTCAGTCATTTGCACAACTCCCTGAGTCACCTCCTGGAACACAAAACACTGAGCCAAGTTAGCCCAGGACCTGAACCTGAACCTGAAGGAAAATGTGTGTTGTCTCCTCGGGGTACAGCTGCCCTTTCACCTGGTAGTCAGTTTCTAATGTCAGTTACTCAGGCATTTCTAAGGCAGTTGTGGCGTAACCAAGACCTTCTGTGTGTTGTGGTACGGCAGTTCCTCCTGTCACCGACCTCTCCTTCAAATGAGGCCTGCCTTTTGCCCTTGGTGATAGGCAGTCCACAGTGTAAGCAGCTACAGAGGAAGTATTTACTTTGATAGCACTTGACCTTGATTGAGGCAGGTGACTCATTTATGGATAACATTTTTGAGAATATACTGAGCCAGGCATCTTGAGGATACAAAAATGGGTAAGATACAGTTTCCATTCTGTAGAAACTCACAGTCCAGTAAGGTAAACAATCACAAGAACAAATTGCCAGCAGTGAGAGTGATTGCAGCCACTGAGTGTGAAATCTGAGGAATGCCAAGCCTGCTGCCTATAAATATCTACATTTATTGCCTGTGCATATACCTAAAATTCCACCATGAGAAATTTATTTCCATGAAGTTAGGAACTACCCAGAAATCCTCTGTCCAAATAAAAATTCCCACAAGAAAATAAGGATGGCTAATAGATGTAACTAGTAGTGCCAAGTCTTTTGGACCAGAGGAACTGCCAGGGACAATGTGTTGAGGATTCTGAGGTCATGCTCCAGCTTAGCAGAGAAGGGTACTGCCATCAGAGAAGGAGTGAGGGAGGGTAGCACTTGTGACACATAGTTTTTCTTAAGTTAAACCTTTGCTAGTGGAATGCATGATGAAACAGGGACAGCCAGGGTCTCTGGCATCTGGGAGAAAGCCCGCTTGGAAACTGATTTACCTACCTCACCACTGAAAGTTCACCATCTGGCTAAATGGCCTTAGGAAGCCCAGTCCCTCCCTTGCCAAACTCTACCTTCTTTATCCGTCCATACTTTTCAAGAAGAGAAATGTGTGTGTAGTATAGATATATATATCATATATATGAGATCCTTGAGAACTAGGATGTACCTGTGATCAGGCAGAGTCTAGCATGCAGCAGGGTCGCGCACAGGTTGAAGTGAGAGAGGAAGCTACTTTGCTCCCCAATGACTGTTCTCCCATCTCCCGTAGTTTCAAGGCCTGTTTCTTGAGGAACAGCAATATTCCCAGCTCAACAATGACAGCTGGCCAAGGGACTAAATCTGGGCAATAAGATGTGAGTGGACGCTTCTAGCAAAGCTCTAAAAAGGCTACCTCTTCTCTGCTTCTGAGTGTGGTCAGGATAGCTGGAATTCTAGCATCCAGTTTTGAATGACAGGTGACCTTGAAGATGGAAGATATGAACTAAGACAATGTCCCCGTGTAAGCTGCTTTTACATGAGATAAGTAAACTGTGTTGTGTAAACCACTGTTATTTTGAACTCCCAAGTTGTATGCAGGCAAACCTAATCCTGATCTAGCCAGGAATTGATACTCATTGCTAAGAGCTTCATGTATTCATGTTGGCAGTTTTCCTTGATTGGCCCCCAGACAATAGGAACTGTGACTAAGACCTGTGGGGCCATCATGTGTACTTGGCTCCCCATAGGAGAATCCAGGATGGCATGGAAGGATACAGTAGGCAGGCTCTGGGGCCAAGATATGGTTTAGGTGGCAAAAGGAAATCATTCACCCAAAAGGCAGATTAGGCCCATGAAAATTAGAAGGATTGTCTGATTTATTACTTTAATACAGTATTCCCAGAACTGTAGCTAATGGTTCCCGTGAACAGGAAGCTCCCTGAATATACCCTGGCAAGAAATCTTTCTATCCAAGGCAACTGGCATTGGGAGGGGATTTATTGAGTGTCTTTCCCAAGCCAGGCACTTTCATATGCCTTAATCTTAGTTAACTGGCTTCACTTCAGACCCCGTTCCCAACAGGACAAAACCCGACAGCATTTTAAAAGCAAAATAAGGATAGTTGATGCGTTCTATTAACATACTTGTCTCTGCCTCACATTAGTAACCTCCAGGGAACTCAAAACGCACTGCAGCTATAATTCGACATTAAAATAGCGCTGGGCTCCCCAGGAGCACCTCAATAGCCCCTAGTGAAGTGGGAGTCCTGTCAATCCAGCACTTAAGAATCTGTCAATAGCTTCTCATGTTTAGACTAAAAACCCAGCCTGCCTTACAGTCAAGTTGGTCTGTTCCCCAGGCTTTCTCCCTAGCTGCTCAAACCTGCTCACAACTCCCTCTGTGTCTGCCACTCTTCCTCTCACTTTACTCCTGTGACCTCGTCCCTCTGAGTGCCATTCCTCCCCACCTCTGTGTGTTTTTAATCCAACTTAACCTTCAAGGCCTGGCACAAACAAAGCTTTTCCTTTGTCCTTCATACCAGAGATCATAAACTCATGTAGATTCTGTCTGAGCAAATAAATATGTCCCATGCCACTTAGCATTTTTCTTTAACTATAATGACTGCAAAATACATTGTATTAGGTGTACTATAACTTAATTAACCTCTCCCCAATTAATGGACGTTTCATTTGTTTCTTTTTCAGGATGATAAAAACAGTTCAGGGATGAACATTTTTATATGCTGATCTTTGTCTCTGTCTGCTCATTTCCATAAAAGGAATCATTAGAATTGAAATTTCTAGGTCATTTTGACCAAAAAGGAACATTTTTTTTTATTTTATCCCCAACCCCCCTTCACCAAAAAGGAATATTTTTAAATCTCTTAATATTGCCATATGGCATCTTAGAGAGTTTACATGATTTTGCACAAATAATTGTTTTCTTATTGATACTCCAAACCTAGAGAACTTTTGGTCATTCTGTGATCTGTAATTGGACACATTTCCATTGCTCCTAGCAGCATTTTATACATACTTATCAAGATGTACTATGATTTATACACATTTATCGAGATGTATTATGTTTTACTTGCACTTCTCCAAGTACACGCTGAAGTGGAAACAGAGCTTGTTTTACTCTTTGTAGCACAGTACTGACAGCAGTGACACCTAACAGGCATCAAGGCCCCTTCAGGTAAATCTGCAGAAAGAGTAACTGTCTCAATCTCAGTTTCCCCGTGGTAGACCAAAATAAAGCTTTGCACACCTAACCTAGGGAAGCTGCATAGAGTTGGAGCGCTGTATTCCTCTAAAGCTGGCCCTGACAGCGCTTCAGCATGTTTGTTCCCCCAAATTCCACATTGCTTCACTATGTCCTTTTAACATTCCTGTTTTTATTTCATCCATCACACGAACTTGCAGTTGGTTGTGCCCGCCGTGTTTCTCCATGATACAATATCACCTCATTATGTACACTCAGGAGCCTGGGAAATGAGCATCACAAATCCCGAGTATTCTTGTTGCTTAGGTATTATCCTGCATTTCCTGGGGACTTTACCTTGGCAAAGTATAGATGCTACATTTTAATGAATGTTGAACAGTCACTCTATGATAAATGCCAGGAAATACAATGAGTGACATAGAGAACGAAGTGTGAATCCCGCCCTTCTGCCTGTATCCCAGCTCCATTTTCATGTCTTTTGGTATCAGCCCCCAGGATTTGGGGTCTTCTGTTTGAACATGAGATCAGTTCCATAACATTGTATAGCTCTGCTTGCTAAGGTACTGGGCTGGAAAGAGTCAGATTAGAGCAGGTGCCCCCCTCACCAGTGTGCCCTGAGGATGCAAAGGCCCTCTTTGCCTGGTGATAACACCTTCACTGCCCAATAGGGGACCCAAAATTGCAAGTTGACTATCGCTTTGAGACTGAGGCCTTGAAATCTCATTTTGTCTTTCAGAAGTGGTATTTGGAATATTCACACATCAAAATGTTACCGTTCTCTGCTAGCACAGTACCAGCTAGTGTGTCTTAGCCAGCTGGGTCAACTCTCAAGGCACTGAAGGAACGGGAAAACACAGGGCAGTCTCTGTAAGCCTCATTCCTTCACTCGGCAACCTCTGAGAAGCTAGAAAGGACTGGCGAGAGCCCAGGATCAGCTCTTGCTGGGAGTCAGCCAGGAGCCACCAAGGAGGGCCTGGAGCTCTCAGAGGAAAACGTGGGGACGTCGAGTACACAGGAGATCAGGCGAAGAACAGTAAAGTCAGCTTAGGAAAGACTCCTGCCTCTCACCCCCACTGCCTCAACCTCCTCCCAAAGCGTAGACTTCACAACTTTTCCTTGGGAAGCTTGTGTGTAACACAGTGCTCAACAGAAGAGAGGAACAGGATTTAGGTTACTATCTTCCACCCTAAAAGGGAACATTGTAATATTGCAAATATGGTAGAAAAAGAAAAGCACATCCCAGGAAGTAAAAACAGCTACTCCTGCTAGCAGTTTTCTCCATTCACAAAATATTACTGATTTTTTTTTAATTTGGAAAGAATGTTAATATTCATAGATGTCAGATTAGTTGGGCAAAATATGCTAAAAACTGCCACTTAATTTTTAATAGTGAAAAACTGAATGCAACCTAAATGCCCATGAATGATAACTAGTTACATACAGTAGACACAGTGAAATTCTATGAAGTCATAAAAATAAGGATGTACATCTGTATTTATTGTTATAAAAAGAAAGCCATGAAATACTGTTGAGAGAGAAAGCAGACTGCAAAACTGAGTATGTATGCAAAGAGATGTTTTTAGGGATGTTCACTGTTAAACAGTGATTCACTTCATTGACTTTTTTCCTACGTTCTTTTTTCTTTTTTACTCTAAATCTGTATCTTTTTTAAAAGCAATAATTTCCTCCCTCAAAAAAAGATAGCCCAGCAAAATCTTTTACTTCAAATGCTTTTCCCTTATTAATCTTTGTATAAATTATTGTGGTTTGCTAAAACAAGAAGGGATTGTAGAGTGCAATCCATGCCCACGATAGAACAAAATCCAAACTGGAAGACACTTCATAGGTGGTTGTAAGACCAGGAGGACCAGGAGACAAAGACAAGCAATGGTTTTTTGTTTGTTTGTTTTAAGAGAGACAGTGTCGTTCTGTCAGCCAGGCTGGAGTGCGGTGGCACTATCATGGCTCATTGCAGCTTCAAACCTTGGGCTCCAGCGATTCTCTCACCTAAGCCTCTCTGGTATGTGGGACTACAGGCATACACCACCACATCCAGCTAATTTTTAAATTTTTTTTTTTTTTTTTTTTTTTGAGACAGGGTCTTGCTACGTTGCACAGGCTAGTCTCAAACTCCTAGGCTCAAACATACCTCCCCAAGCAGCACTGGGTTTATAGGTACAAGCCACACACCCGGCCTAGAAGAAATGGTTCTGATCCAGGAAAGTGCTGCCTGAAAACTCAGCATTCTGTACAGAATCCTAGC
This sequence comes from Cheracebus regulus, assembly GCA_963574635.1. NCBI lineage: Eukaryota > Metazoa > Chordata > Mammalia > Primates > Pitheciidae > Cheracebus > Cheracebus regulus. The sequence continues at coordinate 48,568 of CAUYQU010096419.1, forward strand.
TCTTAGACTAAAAGGCATCAACTGGTACAATTTCCTGCCTTTGGGCACTGAACGTGTTAGCTTCCATTTTATTTAACTTACTGTAAAATTATATTAGCTATGCTGCCACTTAAGCCAAGATGCTTTCTGTCTAGTCACAGGTTTCATCCTTTCAAGGGCCCTGCCATTTCATTGCCTCTCCTTTCCCATTCCCCTCCCCACGGCTGTACTTTGAGTAACTGTATGTGCATTCTCCTGTGCCTTTCATTATTATAACACTGTAAATGATAATGTCTCCAAAATGCAAACTATAATCTTCTCCATTGAAAAATATTTTCTAGGCCAGGCACTTCACTGTGCCACTGCACTCCAGCCTGGACGACAGAGTGAGACTCTATCTCAAAAACAACAAAAAAGAACTCATTAAACTGTATAACTAAAATAGGCGCATTTTGTTTTATGTAAACTGTGTCTAGTAAAGTTTATTTTTATTATTTTTTGAGACAAAGTCTTGCTCTGTTGCCCAGATTAAAGTGCAGTGGCATAATCATGGCTCACTGCAGCCTTCACCTCCTGGGCTCAAGCACTCCTCCTATCTCAGCCTCCTCCCAAGTAGTTGGGACCACAGGCATGTGCCAACATGCCTAGCTAATTTTTTTTTAAGAGATCGGGGGGTGTATCGCTACATTGCCCAGGCTGGCCTCGAACTTCTGACCACAAGAGATCCTCCTGTCTTGGCGTCCCAAAGTTCTGGGGTTATAGGCTATATGTCTAACCCAAGTTGATTTTAAAAAATGAAAAGGGACTGGGTGTGGTGGCTCACGCCTGTAATTCAAGCACTTTGGGAGACCAAGGTGGGCGGATCACCTGAGGTCAGGAGTTAGACCAGCTTGGCCAGCATAGTGAAACCCCGCTCTACTAAAAGGTAAAAAATTAGCCGGGCGTGGTGGTGCTCACCTGTAGTCCCAACTACTCAAGAGGTTCAGGCATGAGAATTGCTTGAACCCAGGAGGTAGAGGTGCAGTGAGCCGAGACTGCGCCACCGCATTCCAGCCTGGGTGACAGAGTGAGACTCCATCTCAAAAGAAAAAGCAAAACAAAAATGAAAGGGAAATAAGAGGCATTACCTATATAATCAAGTTTAAATTTTTGGCCAAGTGCAGTGGCTCACGCCTGCAATGCCAGCACTTTGGGAGGCCGAGATCAGCAGATCACCTGGGGTCAGGAGTTTGAGACCAGCCTGGCCAACATGGTGAAACCCCATCTCTACTAAAAAATACAAAAATTAGCTGGGCGTGGTGGCACATGCCTGTAATCCCAGCTACTCAGGAGGCTGAGGCAGGAGAATCGCTTGAACCCGGGAGGCAGAGATTGCAGTGAGCCAAGATCACGCCATTGCATTCCAGTCTGGGCAGCAAGAGCGAAACTTAGAAGAAAAAATAAAGTTTAAATTTTTAGGTAAAATCAAATTTGGACTGAACTGGGATTGCCAAAAATGTCCTTAACTTCATATCGCCAAATAAAACTTTTGCAGGTAATTTATGTTGTTTATACAGCTAGCTAATTCTCTATATTTTTATAGTATGTTGGCACTTAAAATTTCAATCTCTTCTAGTGGTTCTGTGAGTGGGACTGAGGGATGATGGGCGTTCTCATTATAGCCTTCAGAAAGCTACCTATATATAAGGGCACAAATGAATTAGAAATGCATTAGAATCATCACAAAGTATCTTTTATGAAGGATAAATATAGGCTAATGTATCCATTATGACTGTTAAATATAGCCTTATGTTTCTTTTATTCTTCAAACCCATTTCTCAACTTTATAGAAAAAATGTATGCATAAAAGCAGCACTCTGTAATTTAAAAAATACTCATTATTGGTCTTTTGGATTTTGGTTCTGCATAAATACAAGTTTCTCATCAGGCCTCTCTAGACTACTAAAGCCTAAAGTGATGTATCCCCACTCAGCTCTTAGAGAAATTACTGAGTGTCTTATTTATTTGCCAATAACTATTCCATGCTTACAAACTCTCTTTTCAATGAGATCTTCAGCTCCTTGAGACCACAGTAGATACGTAAGTATTTGTCAGTATAATTTTGTTGTATTGATTTACTGAATTCAAAGAGTTTATACAAATATTTTGTTTATAGAGTTTCATGACAAATAGAAATAAGCTCGTATGCTTCATAATTCCAGAAATGTTTTAGGCATTCAGATTAGCATTGCTCATTCATGCCATTTAATTTAGCTCAGCTGCAGTAATTTTCTCCAGTGGATGAAGTGAGGAAAGCATTGGCAGAAGAGCAGGAGACTTGGCTTCAGAGTGGGCAGTAACAGGGCTGAATCCGGTTTTACAAAGCAGGTACTATAAAGCTCTCATTGCCTCTCTGAGGACAAGGCTTTGAGCTGTGAGTGCCAGGGTTCTCTTGCTAAGTAGAGGCTTCTTAAAGGAATTGAGCCTCGTTTCCTGGGCTTGAGGTTTATTTTTCACATTCCTTTTGCACACCAAATATATTTAATATTTATTATCTTTTAAGTTTTGACCTTTGGAAAAAATATATATATATTTTGAGATAAACTGTCACTCTGTCACCAGGCTGGAGTGCAATGGTGTGCTCTCGGCTCACCGCAACCTCCACCTCCCAAGTTGAAGTGATTCTCCTGCCTCAGCCTCCCAAGTAGCTGGGACTATAGGCACGTGCCCACCACACTCAGCTAATTTTTGTATTTTTAGTAAAAACAGGGTTTTGCCATGTTGGTCAGGGTGGTCTCAAACTCCTGACCTCAGGTGATCTGCCTGCCTCAGCCTCCTAAAGTGCTGGCATTACAGGCATGAGCCACCACGCCCAGCCGCAGTTTAATGAGTTTTGAGAAAGTAATGTACGCACGTAACCACATCACCACAATCAAGATCTAGAACATTTCCATCACCCCAGAATTCCCTGGTTCTCGTCCCTGGTCCCAGGCAAGCCCTAATCTGTTTTCTGTCACTATGGATCAGATTTGTCTTTCCTAGAGTCTCATAAAAACATGATCTTACAATATATGTATACTCGTGTGTAAGGTTTCTTTTGCTCAGCATAATGTTCTTAGACTCATCTATGTTGTTGCATGAATGAGTGGTTCATTTCTATTTATCACTGAGTATTTTTCTAGTGTATGTATATACCACAATTTGTTTATATAACACAATGTTGATGGACATTTAGGCTTTGTCCAGTTTTGTCTATTATAAATAAAGCCATTATGAACTTCCATGTAGAGGGTTTTGCGTGGACATCTTCTCTTGGGTAAATATCTATGAGTAAGACTACTGGGTTGTATGCTAAGTGGATGTTTAATTTTAGCAGCTGGGTGCAGTAGCTTATGCCTATAATCCCAGCACTTGGGGAGGCCAAGGGTGGTGGATCAACTCAGGTCAGGAGTTTGAGACCAGCCTGGCCAACGTGGCAAAACCCCATCTCTACTAAAAATACAAAAAAAATTACCCAGGTGTGGTGGCACACCTGTAATCCCAGCTACTTGGGAGGCTGAGGCAGGAGAATCACTTGAACCCAGGAAGCAGAGGTTGTAGTGAGCCAAGCTTGCACCACTGCACTCCAGCCTGAGCAACAGAGCAAGACTCCATCTCAAAAAAACAAAACAGGCCAAACTGTGTTCCAAAGTACTGGTACCATCTATCCCACCAGTGAAGTTATGAGAGTTGCAGCTGCCCTACATTCTCACCAATACTTGCTATATCCATCTTTTTAATTTTCAGAATTCTAATAGATACGTAGTGGTATCTCACTGTGGTTTTACTTTGCATTTCTCTGATTATTAATGATGTTGACATATTTTCGTGTGCATGTTGGATATTCATATATCCTTGTAAAGTGTCTATTCAGTATCTTTTCCAATTTAATTGGGTGGATTGTCTTCTTAATCAGACATAATAGTTCTTCATATATTCTAGATACAATACCTTTGATAGATACATGTTTTGTGACTATTTTCTCCCAGTCTGTGACTTGCCATTTTGTTAGCATTCTCTTTTGAAAAGCAGAAGTCTTTAACTTTGTAAGTCCAATTTTTTGCTATCTTCTTTTATAGCTCTTGTTTTTTTGTGTGTCTTTTGGTTTTTTGTGCCTTCAATTACCTAAGAAATCTTTGACTCCGTCCAGATCCTGTAGATGTTTTCCTGTGTTTTCTTTTAGAAATTTTAAGTTTTACCTTTTAAGCTTAAGTACATGATCCAATTTGAGATGAATTTTGTGCATGAGTAAGTTAATAACATTCATTTTTTCCCATATGGATGGGAAATTTCATGTATGAATTTTGAGGTGAATTTTGTGTATAAGTTAATAATATTCATTTTTTCCCATATGGATGGGAAATTTCGTGTATGAATTTTGAGGTGAATTTTGTATATGAGTAAGTTAATAACATTCATTTTTTCCCATATGGGTGGGAAATTTTGTGTATGAATTTTGAGGTGAATTTTGTGTATGAGTAAGTTAATAATCAACGTTCTTTTTTTTCCGTATGGATATCCAGTTGCACCTGCACTGTTTGTTGAAAAGACTGTCTTTCCCCTATTGAATTACTGTGGCCACTTTGTCAAAAATTATTTGGCATATATATGCGGGTTCATTTATTTTGTTCCATTGATCCAAATGTTGATCCTTTAATGATGTAGCTTTATAGTAGATCTTGAAGTCTGATAGTTTGGATGTTCCAACTTTGTTGTTCTTTTTCAAAATTCTTTTGTTTTGGCTTTTTTTTTTTTTTTTAGACAGGGTCTCACGACATCACTCAGGCTGAAGTGCAGTGCATGATCACAGCTCAATGGAGCCTCAACCACCCAGACTCAAGCAGTTCTCCTGTCTCAGCCTTCCAAGTAACTGGGACCACCAGTGCACACCACCATACCTGGCTGTTTTGCTGCTATTTGTTTTTGTAGAGATGGGGTTTCACCACATTTCCCAGGCTGGTCTTGAATTCCTGGGCTCAAGTAGTCTTCCCATCTCAGCCTCCAAAAGTGCTAGGATTATAGGTGTGTCCCACCCACCATGTCCCAGCCCTGCTGGGATTTCAGTTAAGATTACATTGTTATCTATGGAACAATTTGGGGAAAATTGTCATCATAGTAAATGGTGTGTGTGTGTGTGTATACACACATGATTTTGAAAAAGAACAACAAAGTTGGAACATTCAAACTACCAGATTTCAAGACCAACTGTAAAGCCACATTATTATAGGATCAACATTTGGCTCAATGGAACAAGGTGGAGTGCAGTGGTGCAATCATAGCTCACTACAGCCTTGACCTTCTGAGCTCAAGCAGTCCTCTTGCCTTAGCCTCCCAAGTAGCTGGGATGACAGCGTATACCACCACGCCCAGCTAATTTTGTTTTTTTTTTCAGTAGAGACAAGGTCTAGCTGTGTTGCCCAGGCTGGTCTCAAACTCCTGGACTCAAGTGATCTTCCCTTCTCAGCCTCCCAAAAGTACTGGGATTACAGGCATGAGCCACCGTATTGTTTTTGATACTATATATACTAAATGGTATTATTTTATTTAAATTTCCAGTTGGTCATTGCTAGTATGCAGAAAATATTTTTTGTATTAACCTATGCTAACATCACTTCTTATTTTGATTTGCCTTTTTTATAGATTCCTTCAGTGTTTCTACATATACAATCATGTCATCTGTAGATAGATAGTTTTATTTCTTCCTTTCAATCCGTATGGTTTTCTTTGCCTTTTTCTTGCCTTTTGTACTGGCTAGGACTTCCAATGTACTGTTTAATAGAAATCCTGAGACTGGACATCCTTGCCTTATTTTCAGTTTGAGGAGAAAGCATTCGGTTGTTCATCGTTAACGGATGATGTTAGCTGAAGCCTTTTCAGAGATTGTGTACTCTATCAGGATGAAGAAAGTCCCTTCTATTTCCAGTTTGCTAAGAGTTTTAAAATTGTGAATGGGCCAGGCGTGGTGGCTCATGCCTGTAATTCCAACACTTTGGGAGGCCGAGGCGGGCAGATCACAAGGTCAAGAGATCAAGACCATCCCGGCCAACATGGTGAAACCCCGTCTCTAAAAAAATAATAATAAAATAAAATTTTTGGGTGGTGAATTTTGTTAAATATTTTTCTGCATCTAATAAGAGGATCATATATGGTTTTTCTCCTTTATTCTGTTAATATGGTAGTTTTATTGCTTTTTTTAGTGTTAAACAAAGCTTGCATTCTTGGGATAAACCCCACTTAGTCATGATGCATTATTCTTTTTATATATTGCTGAAGTCAATTTGCCAAAAATTTAATTAAGGATTTTTGCATCTGTATTCAGTGAGGTATACTTGTCTCTAGTGTTCTTTCCTTTCAGTGTCATTGTCTGGGCTCAAAAAAGAAATGACTGGAGAAGTCATCTTTATTTTTGAGATGAGTTTGTGTATAATTGGTATTATTGTTTTTCCTTAAATGTTTGATAGAATTTACTGCTGAAGCCACCTCAGTCTGTAGTTTCTTAATAATAAAATTTTCTTACCATTCAGATTTTCTATAGTTTCTTGAATCACTATGGTTAATCTGTGGCATTCAACCAATGTGTCCATTTCATCTAGGCCTTTGAATTGATTTACATAATTATAATTTTTTTATTTTAATGTCTGCAAGATCTCTGGTGATGTCATCCCTTTTGTCCCTAATGTTGGTAATTTTGTCTTTTTTCCTTGTTCTTACATTTGTTTGTTTTGAGACAGGTTCTCGTTCTGCCGCTCAGATCAGGCTGGAATGTAGTGTCGATCATAACTCACTGCAGCCTCGAACTCCTGGCCTCAGGCAGTCCTCCTGCCTCCGCCTCTAAAATTGTTGGGATTAGAGGCGTGAGCCGCTGCGTTCAGCCTCTTTTCATTGCTATTTGTATTAGCCAGTTGAGGTGGCCCGCTTGGACCCAAGCGTTCTTGACAACACAGCAAGCCCTCATCTCTACAGATAATTTTAAAAATTAGCTGGGGCATGGTGGCACACACCTGCTCGAGAGGCTGAGACAGGAGGATCACTTAAGCCCAGTGAGTCAAGGCTGCAGTGAGCCACGATCATGACATGGCACTCCAGCCTGGGTGACAGAGTGAGACCACATCTCAAAAAAAGAAAAGAAAAGAAAATTATTCTATTTATTATTTCCGTCCTTTACTTTGGTTTAATTTGATCTTCTTTTATAATCTTCTTTTTTTTTTTTTGAGATGGGGTCTTACTCTGTCACCCAGGCTGGAGTGCAGTGGCATGATTATAGAACCTCCACCTCACAGACTCAAGTGATCCTCCCACCTCGGATTCCCCAGTAGTGGGGACCACAGGTGGATGCCACCACACACAGCTAATTATTTTCTTTTATTTTTTTAGTAGAGACAGGGTTTCACTATGTTGCCCAGGCTGATCTAAAACTCCTGAGCTTGAGTGATCCTCTTGCCTCAGCCTCCCAAAGCGCTGGGATTATAGGCATGAGCCACCACACCCAGCCTTTCTAGCTTCTTAACGTGGATTCTTAGACTGATTTTAGCACGTTCTAATTTTATAAGCATTTAGAGGTACACATTTTCCTCTACATAGTACTTAACAGTATTCTCCAAATTTTGAAATATAGTTTCATTTAGGTCAGAATATTTTCTAATTCTCTTGTGATTTCCTTTCCTACCCATGGTTTATTTAATTTGAATTGTTTATTTGCTTTTTCTATTAAATTTCAAAATATTTTAGATTTCATAGATAATGTCTGGTAATTATTTTTTTCAGAAAATGTAATCCATAATTATTTCCTTTTAAATAAGATGAAGCATATTGTATGGTGCAGCATATGGGTCTGTCTTGATAAATGATTTATATGCACTTGAAAAAAAATGTGTTTACTGCTATTGGGTGAGGCATTCAATAAATGTGGATTAGGTCCGGTTGTTCAATAGGGTTATGCAAATCATTCTTCTGGTTACTGATTTTCTGTCTACTTTTTCTGTCATTTGCTAAGAGAAGGCTATTGAAATCTCCAGTTGTAAATGAGGATTTGTCTATTTCCCTTTGCAGTTTTGTTAGTCTTTCCTTCATATATTTTGAGGCTCTATTTTTAGGTACATACGTATTTAGGGTTGGTAGGTCTTCTTGATGAATTGATCTCTTTATCAATATTTAGTATATCTCTGCATTCCTGGAGATATTCCCTATTCTGAAGTCTCTCTGTCTGATATTAATGTAGCTATCGCATCCTTCTCATAATTACTATTTTTATATAATATTCTCTTCCATTCTTTTTACTTTTAACCTTTCTATATTTTATATTTAAAGTGAGTTTCTTGTAGACAACACATAGTCCAGTCTTGCTTTTTTATCAGTCTGACAATCTGTCTTTTAATTCAAAGTTTTTGGATGATCTATATTTGGTGTGATTATCTGTTATGGATTTAATGTTTGTATTAATTCATATGTTGAAGCCCTAACCCTGAAATGTTATGGTGTTTGGAAGTGGGGCCTTGGGAGGTAGGTAGGTTTAGCTAACATCACAAGGGTGGGGCCTTCATGATGGGATTAGTGCCCTTATAAGAAGAGAAAGAGGGACCCAAACCCCCCTTCTCGCTCTCTGCTATGTGATGACATGGTAAGAAGGCAGCTAGCTGTTTCCAAGCCAGTTAATTCCAGTTCCATACATGTGAATATTGTCTACCTAACTAGTTTATTAACTCCTGTATGCAGGAACCATTTTTTAATATTTCTTTCTACCACCCATCCTCTATGCCATTCCACTCTCTCCAGCCTCACAGAACACAACACACAAAGCAGACAGGTGAATATTTTGCAACACCTACTTCAATAGTTGTTGATTAACCTAAACAGTCAGTGAATTAGCAAACATACTTCTCAATTGCTCAGCTAAATGGGGATTTACTGAATCATCATTATTCTTCTAGCACTCGAATCACTGCAGTCTGATGCTAAATGACCAATAGATCAACAGATCCTTGCAAAGAAACAAAAAAAAAAAACTATGCATTTCAATATTACCAAAGGGAAATGTGTAGTCAGAACTGCAAGAAAATTGCCTTGTGATCTGCCTTCTGTCACATTTTAATTTCCAATATAGGAGCATAAAGTAGCTACTCAACTGCCTCAAAAATAAAAGAATCATTTACTTTTCTGTATATAACCTAATTAAAACCATGTCAGATCCAGCAAAAGTGATTTTCATCTCTCTTCAGTAGATATAGGAGTACATATTAATATTTCTACTTCATGACTAGATAGGGAACTAACTTAAAATTCCTACTCAGCTTTCAGTTGGTAAGGCCCACAGTTCCGCATGGGTAGGTGTTAGGAAGCCCTAGTGGTCACAACTCTGTTTTCTGCCCCCTTCTCCTTAACATGGAGCTATTTAATCTTATTTATTTATTTAGAAATAGGGTCTGGCTGTGTCACCTTGGTTGAAGTGCAGTGGCACAATCATGGCTCACTGCAGCCTAGAACTCCTGAGTTCACGTGATCTTCCCACCTTAGCCTCCCGAGTAGCTGGGACTATAGGCACACACAACCTCGCTCTCCCAATTTTAGAATTTTTTGTAGAAACGAGGTCTCTCTGTGTTGCCCAGGCTGGCCTTGAATTCCTGGCCTCCGGCGATCCTCCCACCTTAGCCTCCCAAAGTGCTATTACAGGCAAGAGCCACCACACCGAGCTGGAACTATGTAAGACAGCACTTAGCCCTACATATAGTGTTACTGACAATAGTTGTATAGATCACTCCTCCAAAGGGAAAGTCTCTCTAGATGGGTCTTGCCCCAGTTAAGCAGTAGCTTCCTCCAAATGGTGCTCACCTATCCACTGACTGGGACATCTGAAGACAAAGTGAGTCGTCACTCACCATCACCATTCCCCACATCCCCTTTCCCTGGGAGCCCACACACTCAGGAGGGCGGTACTGCTTCCTCCACAGCAGTGACAGCCAGCCAAGGTCTGTGAAATGGCTCTCAAAGAAACATGCTCTCCTCCATGCTGAGAGACTCCACGTGGTCACGGTGCAATCTTCATGCAGTTGTAGCTTAGACTTCCAGATTCAAAGGTCAGAAACCAGCTTGGAATTTTCCTGGTCCTAATTCAAACCTGGCATAAGTCAAGGCTTAAATCCAACTGGTTCCATGGGAAATTAGATTAAACACATGTGGGGCTGGGTCATGCAAGGACCCTGAAGTAGAGAAGTAGGTCTCAGCATCTTGGTCGTGAAAGCCACAACATCTGCTGTAAGAGGACAGGCACTTGGTTCTGCTCACTGCTGTGCCCTCAACTCCTGGAATAGGACCTGGTACAGACTGTGATCAGAAAATATTTGTTGAATGCCAGGTACGGCAGCTCATGCCTATATTCATTTGCTAGGGCCTCCATACAAAGTACCACAGACTGGATGGTTGAAGCAACATGGGTGCCCACATAACACACTGGAAGACCAAGGTGGGAGGAGGATCACTTGAGCCCAGGAGCTTGAGACTAGCCTGGGTGACACAGAGAGACCCTATCTCTACAAAAAGTAAACTTAAAAAGAAAAGTTGGCCAGGCACAGTGGCATGTGCCTGTAGTCCCAGCTACTTGGGAAGCTGAGTCAGGAGTATCATTTGAACCTGGGAGATTGAGGGTGCGGTGAGCCTTGATAGAACCTCTACAGTCCAACCTGTGAACAGAGTGAGACCCTGTCTCAAAAGCAAAAAGAAGAAAGGAAAAGTATTTGTTGAATGAATAGAATGATCTTTCCTAGTCTCTGAATTCCTGTCACCCACAGCCCTTGTGTTAGTGTATGCTGCATTCCATTTTCTACTTGCCTATGCATTCCATAAGTAACAGAACAAATTGTGCTAGAAAGGTGCAGCTATACCAGCTAGTAATTGCATTTGAAGTATTCATGAAACAAGCATGACATGTTAAACAGATGTGGGAGGAAAGTACCTTTATAGAAAGCACTTTCATAACAGGAGGGTGGAAGCTATATTAATAAGATGCTTTGCATGGAAGAGATCAGATTAATAACAATGTGATATATTCATTTGCTGGGGCTGCCATAACAAAGTGCCACAGACCGGATGGTTGAAGCAGCAGAAATTTGCATGGGTGGCCCATGCCTGTAATGCCAGCACTTTGGGAGGCCGAGGCGGGTGGATCACAAGGTCAGGAGTTCGAGACCAGCCTGGCCAATATGGTGAAGCCCCGTCTATACTAAAAATACAAAAATTAGCCAGGCATGGTCATGGGCACCTATAGTCCCACACTCGGGGGGGCTGAGGCAGAAGAATTGCTTCACCTGGGAGGTGAAAGTTGCAGTGAACTGAGATCACACCACTGCACTCCAGCCTGGGCAACAGAGCAAGATGCCATCTCAAAAAAAAAAAAAAAAAAAAGGAAAGAAAAGAAAAAAGAAATGTATTTCCTCGTAGTTCTGGAGGATGGAAGTCCAGCATCACAGTGTTGGCTGGGTTGATGTCCTCGGAGGGCCTCTCGTTGGCTTATAGATGGCCATCTTGTAGTGGTGTCTTTATATAGTCTTCCCTCTATGTCTGTCTGGGTCCTAATCCCTTGTTCTCATGAAGACACAAGTCATACTGGATTAGGGTCTGCCCATATGATCTGATTTTGCTTTCATTACCTCCTTAATGGTCCCGTCTCCCAGTACAGTCACATACTGAGGTACTGGAGGTCAAGACTCTAGCATATGAATCTGAGGACCAGAAGGAACAGAATCCAGCCCATAATGTGTGGGAAGATGGGAAAGATAATAGTGCAATATGTGAGATACACATTTTCCAGTATTAACAGAGTGTGAGTCACTAGCGTACCTTGGCAAGCTAGATTTGCTGACTCTATATGTCAGCCCTCCCTCCACCTGTGATACTGGATGCTAATAAAATTTTCAGATTTTAGCACCCAGATGGAGGGAGGACTGACATACAGGGATCGAGTCCTGTTCAAATATCAAAGTGCTGTTTCCCTAAACTTAGGAGCTGCCTCATAGTCTATTACAAAAGAATTAGGTAGTTGGGGAGAGAGATCCAAGATGGCCACGTAGCAGCAGCTCAGGATTGTAGCTCGCAGTGAAAGTGCAGAGAGTGAGTGGATACCGCAATTGCAGATGAGTTTTTGATGCCCACAGACTGGGACATTCCCGGCGAAGGAGCCACACAGGTCGCCAGCGCGACTCTTTTGGCTGGTGCGGCGCTTCTCGGTGCGGAGTGTACGGGACCGGTTGCCCTTTTAGTTGGGCTCTGTTGGTCTCATCCCCACAAGGAGAACAGCAATTGGAAGCACTGAGGACTGAGAACAAGCACAGCTGAACCCGGGAAGGCCCAGCTCTGTGGGGAAGGGGCGTCCACTGAAGGAAAACTAAGAAACAGAAAAAACTTCATCACCAACAAGCCGGACGTCCACTCAGAGACTCAATCTGAAAGTCGGCAATTACAAAGACGACAGGTGGATAAATCCACAAAAATGGGAAGAAACCAGTGCAAAAAGGCTGAGAACACCCGAAATCAGAATG